>APFE030459993.1:1460-21217 GCA_000404065.3 Pinus taeda
ATGTATTATCAATCAAGTGGAAATCCTCTTCACAATACAAAAAGAATTAGCTCTCAAGCTATTCAGTTCTCAATGAACTATGAAGATATGAAGATATATCTCATGAACCAACCAAGCCCCGTATATAAAGGTTTTACCTATGGTCCAATTCCTATTTCCTTGCGCAGTTTGCTTAGGAAATAATAGCAAAAGCATATGCAGTTAATTCCAAACATACCAAGTTAACCTATGGTCCAACTACGCAATCCTTGAGGACACTAGTTCCTCAACCATGCAAAAACGACTTAGTAGAAATAGTCAAGCATCTGATAGTACATTGTCCCACATCTGATCTCAACTGGGTCTCTGACAGAACTGACATGTAACAATTATCCATGAGTGAATCCTCAGTTATCTAAAATAATAGTTGTCACATGCATGCAAGCATTAACAAACTATATTTTATTATTTTAACAACTTGTTAAAATAATCTAACTGGACTTGACTAGTTAGAACTAAGTCAATTGATTCTCTCATTATAGAACTCATACTTATTCCCTCAATCAGTGGAGGAAATTAACGATAAATTCCTCAATCAGTGGGCCAACTCATGTGCATGCTCACAAAAACATCAAATTCGAATTTCTTTAACTAATTAACTCAACTGAATTAATTAATTAATATTTCCAACTGTTATTAAGACCAAAATTAATTTTACTTCTTATAGATAGACTAGGGACTGCTATAAATGGGAAGGGACCCAGAAATGCTATTTTTAAAACTTTCTATTTTTAGCAGTTTCACCTCTCAACTAATGTGGCCAATGACCTCACTGGCCAAACTGCTATTTTTAGACATGCTATTTTTAGCAGGTCTATTTTTAACACATTCTAAATTTAGGATTTCTTGTTGCACACTTTTCAACATATATATTAATATATAATAATATATATATATATATATATATATATAGGTCCCTTAATTACTAAGTTCTAATTTTTATAATTATTACCCTAAAGATGAGCAATAACCTAGACAAATAGTTAGTTAATTAATCTAAGGGTCGGTTATTATATTTAGTACCCTAAAAAATATAAAGAATGTATTTAATTATTAAGAACCATAACTTATTAATAGATACATTTAATATTATTCAAATGATTAAATTCCACTGAAATAAGAAAAGTTAAAATAGATATCTTACTACATTAGTTAAATAATTAACTATAAGGAATCCAACCTAAATGGAAATTAATTAAATTCGAAAGAATATAGCTTCTTTACTAGGTTAGTTTATTCCAAATTAATTTCATTTAGTAAAAGGATTTTAGAACTAACTTAAACATTTAGTTCTGAAATTTTAATTTAGGAGTGAAAAAACCCTAAAAATGAATAAAAGCCCAAGAGACGAGAAGGAAAAAGAGGAAAACAGATGATTAGGAAGACGAGGGGAAAAAAACAAAGAGGACCTTTCAGCAAAGAACAACTGAGGAACAGGGGCAAGAGGGAAAAATCAGCGAGGAAGAAAGGGCAGGGATCCAGCAACTGCTGATTTTCTAGCCGTCATCTCTATTGAGATTCCTAGGCCTTTTTTCAATTTCAATGGCCTCGCTAAATTTCCAGTGATGAAATGGAGTAATCATGGCAATGACCTGGGCCTCCTTAATGCATATGTGATGCTTGGTCTTTTCTACATGTTCTGCTAAGGTGGAAGACCTGGTCCTCCCATGTTTAATGTTAGCTAAGTGTTCATGAATCCTTTGATTAATACAGTGCCCTGTTTCACCAACATAGGGTGTCCCACAGGAGCAAGGAATAACATAGACACCTTTCATATCCTTGGGGTCAATGGGATCTTTCACAGAACTTAGGGACCTACGGATGGTGCTTAGGGGTCTAAAGGTAGAGGGAACATTATGCTTTCTGAGGATCCTCGCAATTTTATTCGTGGTCCCCTGGATGAAAGGGAGATGAACCCTTGAGACTCAATCCTTAGGGTCTCCCTTAGTCTTGGGACCTTTACTGGCTTTTAGGAAACCTTTTAGACCCTGGTGCCTACTATAACCATTATTAACAAAGACGTTAAGGAGGTGGGCTTTCTCCTTTTCGAGGTTCTTTTCGTCAGAGATTCTCAATGCATGGGTCGCAAGTGTGTTGAGGACACCCATCTTTTGAGCAGGGAAATGATGGGAGCTGGCATGAAGATACTGCTCAGTGTGAATTTTCTTCCTAAACACTTGGTGGGAGAAAGAACCGTCATCATTCTTAGATATGAGAACATCAAGGAAAGGTAAACACCCATCAACCTCTTGCTCCATAGTGAATTTTATGGAGGGGGATTTATTGTTGAGATGCTGGAAAAAAAGGTCCAATTCTTCTTGGCCATGAGACCAAATGACATTAGTATCGTCAACAAATCGCTTACATAGCTTGGGTAAGAGATGGGTCGAGGCCAAAGCCTTGGATTCAAATTCTTCCATAGAGAGATTAGCAATGACTGGGGAAAGGGGTGAGCCCATAGCAACCCCACATGTCTGTTCATAGAATTCCCCTTCAAAGCTGAAAAAGGTGGACGTGAGACAAATTTCAACTAAATTAGCAGTATCAGGATCAGTAAGGTGAATGATGACATCAATGACCTCCCTTATAGAAATGCAAGTATAAAGGGAAACCACATCGAAACTCACAAGAATTTCTTCAGGGTCAAATTTTAAGTCTTTAAGTTCTTTGACAAAAATATTTAAGCTCTTTAAGTTGAATTTATCCATTTGAATAATAATAAATGTATCTATTAATAGGTTATGGTTCTTAATAATTAAATACATACTTTATATTTTTTGGGTTACTAAATATAATAAATGACCCTTAGATTAATTAACTAACTATTTGTCTAGGTTATTGCTCATCTTTAGGGTAATAATTATAAGAAATTAGCTTTCTAATGATTTAATTTCCTCCAACCCCACTTAGTAATTAAGGGACCTTTATATATATATATTTAGAATTAACTAGTGAAAACTATTAATTATCCGATTCCTTTGATTTAGTATGATGTTTTTCAACTAATTTAAATGTTATTTATTTTAATTTTTCTTTTTAATTCATAAATCATTGATAAATGTTTTATTCATTTAGTTGGTTTCAATATTAATGAACCATTATTAATAAGGTTATGGTTCTTGACTATTTAATGAATATAACAAAATAACCTTTAACTAATTAACTAATCGTTTGCATTATATATATAATATATATATATATATATATATATTATATATATATATAATATTATATATATATATATAATTAATAAAATTTAATTAACTAATTAATTTTCCCTTTCTTACCCCTTGGTCTTGTTGCCCAATCAAACGTATTCGTTACTTAGTAGCCCAGTGAATTTAACCTTTTCCAGTCAAATATAGTCGTTGGATGACCTGCTCTCCCTATTTAACATGCAACCTTGATCTAGTTCTTCAACTCGTCCTTAAGATGAACCACACTCGTTGGTTCGAAACACGTCGGCAATATGAATTTGGATGTGATTTTGGCTGAAGACTCCTCATAAACATAATATTTATGTTAGATTTCCAAAAAAATTAATTAAAAAAGACAAAAATATTAAATGATTAAACTACATTATTATACATTTAGTTTTGCTTTGAGTGTGTATTTGTTTGTCTTTGACCAAAAATTTATTGCGCTTATCTATAGTTTAACATTGGAAAATAATTTTTTGCTATTTTTTATTATTATTTAAATCTATTTATTTGTAAGGTGATTGGTTGAGGTCTTATTATGAATTGTTTAGTAACTTCCATTTCTATTAGTTACTATTTTTTTGTTTTTAGTTTTATTTCCTTTTTATTTAACTTTTTGAATTTGATTTTTTCTATTATTCAATTTTCGTGACTTCTATTTTTTTTCTCCATATTTTCAATTTAAGATGACTTATTATTATTACATTAAAAACATATTTCAATCATTTTAATTGTAAAAAATTGTATACATTAACAAAAATCAAAACACACACACACACACATATAAAATAAACACACACACATATATTAAAGTGTATATAAGTTAATATAAACAATAGTTAATAGCATTTATCAATAATAGAGTGTTTAATTAGTTGTTTTATTTTTGATATGAAATCTTTATGTCTATTGGTTTTTAGTTTAATTAAGCTATATTTAAGCTAAGGCGGAGCTACTAGCTACTATGTAGTCCTTGTTGCTATTATTATTATTATTAGAATACCTTCCACGACTGTATATTACACTTTTGTGTATTACTTTGTTTTTGACTAAAAATAGTTTATCCATAGTTTAACATTGTGAATTCAATATTTGTTCATTTTTTTATTATTTAAATTTATTTATTTATAAGGTGATGGTTGAGGTCATAGGGTGCTATTTAGTGACTTCCATTTTTCTATTATTGTTAATGTTTAGTTTATTTTTTCTTTTTATTTAACTTTTTATTGTTTTTCCTTTTTTTATTACTTACATTTTCATGAATTTAGTTTTTCTCCATATTTTCAATTTAAGATGACAAATTAAAAGAGGAAAATTATATATTATATATATGATATATATATATATATATATAATATATATAATTCTTACTTTTTTATTTGTTTTGTACTTTTTTTATTTGTCTTTTTCCCATGGTTTTTTTTGTTTTCTCTATATTCAATTCTAATTTCATTACTCATAGTTTTATTTCTTATTAATTTTTATTTGACTTTATTATTTTGCATTCACCTTCTATGATTTTCTTTCTCTAGAAGCAACTTATATTTAGATGATATAATTTAAATTTAATAAAAAAACAATTCTAAAAATAAGAAATTATTAAAATTAAAACAAAATTTGAAATGTTGTCCTTTATATACATATCTCATTCTTCATTGTACCCAAATTTTAAATACCTCTTTTCATTACTGTCGCACTCAAATATTAGAGGTTTGGAAAATGACAACTTGTGAAGTTAAATTTGCCGATCCTTGTAATCTTTTTTATTTATTTCGATTATTATTCAATTTTTAGAGGCTAAAACTTTTCATGGTAATGACTATCCCCCAAGTCCAAGTGCAGTGACAACAACATTTCCCCCAACCATTTTTGTGTTTCCCAAATCCCATTAATAGCAAAAATTTTGTGTGTTGCACCGAGGATGCATGTGAAATTTATGTAAAAGTATTGTACAAATTTAGTCGTTATCACTCATAATAGCCGTCATCTAAATAATGGATGGGGAGTAACTTTGTTTTAAGAATAATTTGGGATGGAATAAATGAAGAATCTAAGAGGTTCTCAGATGATTTGGATGGGAATGTGTCTTCAAATGTGTCATTGTTTTTAGTTAATAGTAATTATTCATTTTACATGGCGATGGATTCTATTTCTAATTTCACAGTAACAATGGAATAATTTAATCAAAAGAAACAATGAAAGCTTAATATTTGATTGTTGTTGTTTGTATGGTTGTTTTCCAGCTAAGTGTATTTTTATAATTTATTTATGGGGCAGTTAACAAGTTTTTATGTAAATTATAGTTTTCAACACATTTTTTATCATCTTTTTAAAGAGAAGCCATAATGTAGATAGGATTTTAGTCAAATTGACATGTTATTTGTTTGCTAGAATTTTTATGTAAATTATAGTTTTCAACACATTTTTTTATCATTTTTTTTAAGAGAAGTCGCAATGTAGATAGGATTTTAGTCGGCTTTTTCAACTAGATTTTGCTACATTTTCTCAAAACACCATTTTTTATATTTTTACTAAGTAAAGTGCTTAATTTTGTCTTTTAAATTTTAAAATACAAAATTATTTTAAAATACATTTTTACAAAATACTAAAGAGCTAAAAGCAGCATTTTATAGTTAAATTTAGTGATGCATAAGTTTTAAACATGTTTTTAGTTTTTGTTCATGAGTATTGATTTGATTTTTACCATAATAATATTCAAACCAATACAAATTTCAATACTGGTATTACCTTGATTTTTTATTTTACATTGTAAGTCTCACAATATACAAGTTTTTTACTTCGTATTATCTTATTTTTTTTATTTCTTATTGTAGGTTTAGCAATATTCAAAAATTTGAAACATGCTTTTTCAATTTTTTAGAGTTGCAAAATATCTAATTTTTTAGATATTAATTTTTTACCATGTTAATACTGAAACAACACAAACCTCAAATTGGTATTAACCAAAATGATATTACCTTTTTTACATACTAGTGTTTTACCATAATAACATTGAAACAAAACAAACTTGAAATTGGTATTATTGCGACCCTCTCTAGTGAAGTATGGTAGAGATGTTGTAATGTACTGTTTAACATTTTGACTAAGTCAAATTACATAAAAAGAAAATGAAATAAAAAGATTAATGTAATGTAGTGTAAACATTTTAACTCGGTATACACACAACTCTATAAAAATAAAATAATAATAAAAATATAAATGGTCAATGGTATTGAGAACCGATGGTATTGACCCATGGTATTCATGTGGAATCTAGAATATTTAAAAGGAGGAATTAAACCAGCCTAGATCCATTTAACTCCAGATATACTAAACGTCCAGAGGGATCAAATCCCTTGACATGAAAATCTAAACTTGAAATTGGTATTGACTTAATTTTTTATTTTGTATTGAAAGCCTTACATATTTGAAAATTCATGTTTGTGCAATGTCCCCACATAAATGGATTCTTTTTGGTGCATGATTGTTATTTAGCTTTCTACCTTAATTTTTTACATATTTGAAAATGCATTGTGCACTCTGGATTAGTTTGTGTGCATGACTCTTGATTAAAATTTTACCATAATAATACTAAAACCACAGTAGCTTTAAAAGTGGTATTATTTTAATTTTTTAAATAAAATTATAAAGAGATAAAATAATTATATAATGGAAAATTAATATACAATATATATTTTATATATTTGTTTTTCATTAGTATTATTGTTTAAATTATTTTTGGTTTGCTATATTTTCTCAAAGCAGTGAGGTTTATAGCTTGAGTGGGCGTAATAGTTAAGAGCATGTGTTTCCTCCTAAGAGGTCACACGTTCAAAAATCAGAGGGGGGTAGAGTATGTATGTCTTCGTAGACTTAACAATCAAAATCCTTACGCAAAGGTGGGTCCCTTGTCCCACAAACAAGGGGATTTCATACACCAACTTGGTGTTAGGCTTGGTCGTGACCTTAAAATTGGATGATGATGATGATGATAATTTCTTAGAGAGTGTTTTTGAAACATTTTTACAAAATTTCAATGAATGAACTAAGATTTGGATTTCAAATCTTACAATGAAAAATGTTTTTCAAATATCTTTTACAAAATATCTATGTGAAGAAACACGTGTAGAAATTCTTTGTAGATTCAAATTGCTTATGTAATTTTCTAAAAAAAATACTTGAATCTACTTTGCTCATTAGCGGAAACAATTAATCGATCGAGAAACCACAAAGCATACAAGAGAAGGAATTCAATCAACACATTACACAATGATTTACTGGGAAAAGACACAACTAACAACCCATGTCATATGTATGTTGCATTAGTAAGAAAATATGAGAAGATTACAATGCTTTGTTGAAGCCCACGCAACCTCTACATTATATCTATCTTTCTCACAACTTCCTAGACAAGCCTAGGCCAATACTTAACAAAATCTTGGCTTGCCCAAGTCCCTATTTCCTTGGGAATTAACCTCCTATTAATTAGTGAAATTCCTCAATATGAAATGCGTAATCGTCATAGGCCTTCCTTTGACTGTAGGCACCACCTATACAATTCATATGATTATACAACCCAATCTCAACTAGGTAACTCTCAGATATTACATGCATGAGTTATTTATGAGTGAATCATCAATTAACTAGTTGAACACATGAAGCAACACCCCACTGTCTGACCTCCTACTAATTCCTCCATTAGTTGGAACTAGTTTAACTGAATTAATTAATTACAACTCAAAATAAACTCAACCAGAGCTCCTATAAAGTAGGAGACACTCTACATGACTCAAGTTAGACCCTCAACTTAAATTAAATGAGCCAACTAAGTCAAATTAACTTAGTTAACTCGCACAAGTTATCTTGTGATGTGGAATTACAATTTTATTCCTAATTTAATTCAAGGACAATTAATTAAGGTTTTCTTATTTCATTTTCAACACTCCCTCTAAAAAAAAGAGGAATATCAGATACTGCAATCCTACCTATGTTGAAATTGAATTTGCCTCTTGACAGTGCCTTAGTTAAGATGTCTGCATCATGTTACTCCATAGAAATGTACTCCAACAACATGATTCTCCTCTGCACACAATCTCGTAGATGGTGATACTAGATGTCGATATGCTTGGATTGATCATGAAAAAGTAGATTCTCAGAGAGGTTGATACAACTTTGATTGTCACAATAAATAACTGTAGGATCCATCTGCTAACCAAATAACCCAACAAGGATCTTCCTCACCCAGATAGCCTCACAAGTCGCTTGATTAGCAACCATGTACTCTGGTTTTGTTGAACTGAGTGCAACTGATCTCTACTTCTTATTGTACCAAGAAATTGTTACTGACCCAATACTGAAGATTCCCCTTGATGTTCTCTTCCTGTCGGATGGACTCCCTACCCAATATGCATCTATGAATCTTTGCAAATTCACTCCCTCTGTCTATCTATACCAAATACCAAACTGAGTGGTGCCTTTAAGGTATCCCAACACATGTTTAGCTTCCTTCCAATAGAGTTTGGTTGGCTTAACCATTGCTTGACGAAGTTGGCTAACTGAAAAACATATGTTCGATCGTGTGTTCACCAAATACATAAGTGAAACCACAAGTTGCCTGTAAATAGTAGCCTCCACTACTTCACCTAAAGTAGCATCCTCCTTCGTCTAATTCCCTATTAGAGGAGCCTCCATGGGTTTGATGTTCTCCATGTGGAACTTCTTCAATATCTCCTTGGCATACTTTCCCTAAGAGATAAACAATTCCTCATCTCCTTGCCATACTTCCATACCAAGGAAATAATGCATGAGCCTTAGGTCCTTCATCTCGAATTCTCTTACAACATCCTCTTTATAAGATTTGAACAACTTCTCATCACCTGTTAGAATTAAATCATTGACATATAATACTATAATCAATAATTTACCTTCAACCACAATATGGTAAAGGTTTGCATCTACTTAACTTTTGGCGAAGCCCAACCTGGTGAAATAGTTGTAGTCCTAGTGTACCAAGCACAATGTGCTTGTTTCAATCCATACAATGCTCACTTGAGTCTACACACATGTGAATCTCTGTTGAAGGTCTCAAATCCTTCCGGCTACTCAATGTACACCTCTTCCTCAATCACTCCATAGAGGAATGTTGTCTTCACATCCATCTGATCTATGTTCTATCCCATCTACATTGAAAGTGCTAGAATAAATCTGATTGAAGAATACCTTACTATGGGAGCAAAGGTCTCCTCGAAGTCAATTCCCTCCACCTAAGAGAACCCTCTAGCCACAAATCTGGCCTTGTGTTTTTCGACACCCCCATTTGCTACCTTTTTTACCATATAAATCCATCTGTAGCTCACACTAACTTGTCTATTGGTTTTGGGACCACTTCCCAAACATTATTTATGATAATGGAGTCATACTCCTCTACAATGGCATCAACCCATACTGGTTTCTTCACTTCTTCCTTGAATGAGGATGGATCAATCTCTACACTCTCGCTTATTAGAGCCATGTAACTAGTGTACCGATCTGGTGACCTCCTCTTCTTGCGTTGTGATGTGGGTGCTCCCACATTCTCTCTAGCATCATGCATCAATATGTCATCTTATCTCGTGCTCTTCCTTCCATCTCTGGAAGTCTCTGCATGAGTGGGTGCTTCCACTCTCTTCTCCTCTGCATGTGGCTCCTCCACATCATCCTGAGCTTCTTTCTTTTGAGTTAAAACCTTCTCATCTGCATTCAACAGAAGCTCCCTCTCAAGGGAACATCTCATGGACTTCTCTTCATTAAACTTCACATCTCTACGAACCGCTTTCATCCTATGAGATGGCAGGTACACCCGATAGTTGTGAGGTGTATCAGTGTACCCCATAAATCTGCCCAACTCAGTTGTCGATTCTAGCTTTTTACTTGCATCCTTGGTAACATGACAATAGACTGTTGAACCAAAGATCCTAAAGTGTGCCACATTTGGTTTCTTACCTGAAAAATGTTCTTCTGGTGTACTTATCTCATCCCGAGAATCCGATGAGGAATCCTATTCTTCACATATATAACTTTGTTGCATGCTTCAACCCACAAGTGCAACGATAGGACCTGATCATGTAACATCACCCATGTAACTCCCACAATACTTTTGTTCTTCCTTTTAGTCACCCCATTCTATTATGGGTTATGGGGTGTTATTAACTCTCGTCGAATGCCTTCTAATGAACAAAAGTTCTTGAATTCATTCGATGCGTATTCTCCACCGATATCGCTCCTAAGAGCCTTCAATTTCTTGTCAATGTATTTCTCAACAAGTGCTTTAAATTCTCAAAATTTATAGAATGTCTTATATTTCTTCTGCATGGAGAAAATCCAACACTTACGTGATAAATCCTCTACAAATATTACATAATACCTATGCTCGGCCATGGAGGCTGTTGCAAAAGGTCCACACACATCTGAGTGAACTCTTTCAAGGACCTCTTGCGCTCGATTGTCCTTATCATGAAAGGTGGATTTGGTGTACTTCTCCAATGTATAACATTTGCATTTATATCTCTACTATAGTGCACCCTTGGGAAGTCCTGTAGAAATATGCTGCATAATCTTCAAATCTCCATGGTAAAGATGGCCCAATATTCTATGCCACAATTCATCGATGTCTCGACTATGCACCTTCTTTGATTTTGTTCTCAATCATGCACAATCTTCTACATCTAATTTGTAGAGGTTATTTGTTCGAACCCTGAATCTGCTTCACTTGTCCTGAGACTATGTGACGAAGGAAATCCTTTCCTTTGCTAAATATCGCATCATAGCCATGGTCCTCGAACATAGCAACTGAAACTAAATTCTTCTTCAGACCCGAAACATACATGACATATTTTAATGTGAGAGGAAAACCAAAATCCCTCTGAAACGTAACAATATTGATGTCAGTCGCACTATACCTTCCATCATCTCCCATCTCAATGTACGTCCCGAGGTCCTTCTCCTCCAAGTCACTAAAAAATTATTTGTTGTCGGTCATATGGAATGAGGCTCCACTATCCAAATACCACACACTACCCATCACTGATGTCACCATGCAAGCAATGAGGGTGAAACATACTCGAATTGTGAAGCAAGAGCTTCACCTTCCACTCCTCTTAAGGGCTTCTTGTTAGCCTTCTTATGTAGACACTTCGTGGCATAGTGTCCCAACTCATGGCAGTGAAAACATTTAATCTTAGACAAGTCCTTCTTCTTGTTGCCCTAACTGGAATCTCCTTTCGATTGGAATTCCTTTCCTTTCCCTTTATTCACCTTTCCATATAATGCAAAATTCTCCTCAAAATAATGCTTGGATGAGGTTCCATCTCTGGTGCTCTGCCTTATCTCTTCTTGCACCAAGTCAAACCACAAATGCTCCCACTTTGGTATATGCTCCCTCCCATTTACCAAATCCTAGTAGTTGTGCCAGCTCTTAGGAAGGCCTAGAAGTGCTAGGTTAACCAGATCATCTTCAACAACTGTAATGCCGACACTCCCAAGCTCATCTTGACATTGGGTGAACTTGCTCAAGTATTGTGGTATTGTGTCGCTCTTCTCCATCTTGATCTTCTGAAGTTTGTCCTTTAGTGCTAGCTTCCTGTGGTCACTGTTGTTCTAAAACAAGACGATCAAGGCTTGCTACATTGCATATGGTGTATCCTTCCCGTGGAGGTTCAAGGCAATATGATCTCAAACTCCTTTTAGTATGATCATTCTCGCCTTTGCAACACATTTCTTCTGCTCTTCCAGATCTTGAGCATCTATTGTTGGAGGCTTAGGAATATCATTTTCTATGAATTCCTTCATCTCGTTGTCTTCCAACACTGCCTCCATCTTGTCCTTCCAATAAATATAGTTCGAACTACCCTCAAGGGCATATTCAAGTCTCATTCCGTATAATGAAATCCTATTGGCTCTAAAGAAATATACTGCAAATTTGATTTCAGCAGCGAAAGAAAAACTCGTATTCTACTCTTCTAGAGTGATTTTTGCTCTGATAGCATGTAGAAATTCCTCATAGATTCAAACTGCTTATGTAATTTTCTAAAAAAAGAGACTTGAATCTACTCTACTCATCAGCAAAAATAATTAATCGATCGAGAAATCATGAAGCATACAAGAGAAATAATTCAATCAACACATTACAATGATTTCCCGGGGAAAGCCAAAAACTAAAAACCCCTACTATCTGTATATTGCATTAGTCAGAAAATATGAGAAGATTACAATGCTTTGCTGAAGACCGAGAAACCTCTACACTATCTATATTTGTCTCACAACTTTATAGACAATCCTAGGCCAATACTTAACCAAATTTTGGCTTGCCCAACTCCCTATTTCCTTGGGAATTGACCCCCTATTACCTAGGGAAATTCCTCAATATAAATTGTGCAATCCTCAAAGGCCTTTCTCTGACTACATGCACCAATTGTACAATTCATATGATTATACAACTGATAGTAGACTACCCTTGAACTCCAATCTCAACTAGGTAACTCTCAAATTTGACATGCATGAGTTATTTATGAGTGAATCATCAATTAACTAGTTGAACACATGAAGCAACACCCCACTGTCTGACCTCCTACTAGTTCCTCCATCAATTGGAACTAGTTTTAATTTAATTTAACTTAGTTAAACTAATTACAACTCAAAATAAACTCAACGAGGGCTCCTATAAAGTAGGAGACACTCTACATGACTCAAGTTAGATCCTCAACTTGAATTAAATGAGCTAACTAAGTCAAATTAACTTAGTTAACTCATATAAGTTTTGTTGTGATGTGGAATTACAATTTTATTCCTAATTTAATTCAAAGACAAATGAAATTTGGATTTTATTGTTGCATTTTCAACAACACATTTTGTATTTTAAACAATGTAATATTTAGTTTTTACACATTTAGAAATGCATGTTTGTGTAACATCATCTACATAAATATTGAAGTAAAAGAAGCTTCATAACTGGTATTCAAGAAAGATTGCATCTCTAGATATTATAAACTTCTTATTCACTTCATCATAGAGACGATATGCTTTGGAGGTGTTTGAATACCCCAAGAAGATACATTTATGAATCCGTGCACCAAGTTTGTTTCTTGGTTCCTTGCGTATCAAGGCATAACAAGTGGAACCAAAAACCTTAAGATGCCTCACCGAAGGAATGTGATCATACCACATTTCATAGGGAGTCTTGTTTTTTATAGCATTATATGAACACATATTATTTATATATACAACACATACAACTACATCAACCCAAAACATCAGTTTAACATTCTTGAAAAACATCATGGAATGTACCATATCTAAGATTGTCATGTTCATTATTTCAACTACTCCATTCTATTGGGGATTATAAGGCACAATTGTTTGATGTTTGATCCCATGTTGGCGAAGATAGTTTTCAAATTCATTTGATGTATATTATTTTCCATTATTAGTACGAATATATCCAATATGAGATTGTGCATCATTTTCAATCCATGCATGAAAGTTCTTGAATGTTTCAAAAGCTTCAGATTTGTTCAATAAATATACCCAACACATTTTGGTGTAGTCATCAATAAATGTCATCATATATTTATTACCATTTGCATAAGGAACAAGCATTGGGCCACATAAATAAGAATTAATGAGTTCAAGTTTTCTATGTGCTCTTGAATGAGAATCATGAAAAGGCTGTTTGCTTTGCTTTCCTAAGATACAAGCATCGCATTGCTTAAGTTTTCGAGGAATAGTTGGCAAATCAGTAACAACATTTTTATTCAACAAATGGAGGTTGTCACAGTTTAAGTGTCCAAATCTAGCATTCCATAAAAGGCTTGATGGAAGTGTACCTTCATCATAATGGGAATTGTATGAAAATTTTTGGAGCAGAGGTTCCTTGCTACTTCAAAAGTCTTTCTTCTTCTATCTAAGCCATGACAAGTGAGTGATCTGATGTTTTTCTGACCTCAACATTGCCATCAAATATGTGAAGGGAATGTCCTTACTGAAAGATGTGGACCAAAGACATCAAGTTTCTCCTCAGCTTTGGGAGGTATAGAACATCATGTAGAAGGAATTCTTGAAGACCAGGCAGTTTGAGCCTGATGGTGCCAAGCCCTAATGGCTTGAGTTTTGACTTGTCTCCAAAGTATACTGCTCCATCAACATTATCAGTCAATTATTCAAAGAAATCTCTCCTAAAAGTCACATGGAAATTTTCTCCTGAATCAATCAACAAAGCATCTTTCCATGAAGCAAGTGAAGCATTGAATGAGTCTTCAGTTACTCCAATGTTGCAATGTGCCACAACATAATGAGTGGACTCAAGTGCTTTTCCTTTCCCTTTGTTGCGTTTTTTACATTTTCCTTCATTTCTTTCCTGCTCAATTCTATCCCAAGGAAGCTTACATGTGGAAGAATCATGTCCATCTCTATTGCATTGTATGCAATGAATATCAAACATTTCTCCTTGGAAAATTCTGCCCCCCTACCTCTAAAATTCTTCCTTCCTCTTGCTCTTCGACCACCTTTTCCTCTAAAGAAATCTTGTTCATGATTCTTCTCCTTTTGTGCAAGGCACAAAACTTGTTCAGTAGACTGAGGAGTTGTCTTCTTCTCAAAAGTCTTCTCCCTCTCAACAAACTTCTTCTCAAGGGAGTCAAAGGTAATCTCCTTAAGGTTTCAACTTGTTTGCAATGACTCAAGATAATGTGAATAGGTGGGATATAGTGCCTCGACATAATCTATGAGAGGAATATATATTTCAACAACAGTGGCTTTTATGTCATGCATAATGGATCTTACTTCTGATGTTAAGGCAAGAGGGTCATCATTTTTCAACTCAAGATTGAACAACTTGATCTTCAATTGAAAAAATTCAAGTTCAGAGTGTGAGTCATGCAATTCCTTCAACTTCTTTAAGGCTTCAAAAAAATTTGACAATGGAAAAATATGGCGACTCACCTTTTCATTTACTGACGCTGCAATCAGGGCATAGGCCTTGTTGTTCTTGTTTTCCCAAATGGCAAGCTCCTTACCTGAAGTGGTCTTTTCAGGTGCATTATCTCCTTCTCCTTCACAAATTCCTTCCAAATCTGAATGAAAATGAGAGCATGTTTTATCTTCCAGGACCAGTCATGATAGTTCTCTTTGCCAGAAAAGACTACTCCCACAATGGAGATTAGTGAATGCATCATCAAAAAAGACTAGATTTCCAAAATAGTTGCAACCTTACTTGTTAAATATATAAAAATAACAAAAATTATCAAAATTTTAATATATATCACCACTCATATATTACATATAATAGATATCATGTCCACCACTCATATAATGAGAATTCCACACACTCTCATATTAAATACCACGACTTCAACATATAAAAGGATTTTGAATTCATAAAATATATGAACCATATCCAAGCTTTAACATAACCAAGGCATATAACTTAAATGGCTCTTCATAATAATTTAATACCAATGCAAATATTATCTCATAACATATGGCTCCACCATTTATAATACCATGTTCAACATACATATGCATTCACCATACCGTGTTTATATACAGTGAATACCGTAGGACTCTTTAAAAAGGAGTAGTCTATAATGCGACTTTTTGGAGATTCCAATCATCTTAAAAGCGCATTATTTCGGCCAACCACCCAACCATCCTTTCCGTCTCCGTGACCTCGCCGGAACGTGAACTCCGTTACCTCCGTCACCGTCACCTCGCACGCAGACTGCCGGTTTCAAATTCACCAACCCCGCTGATGCCTTAACGAGCGTATGGCAATCGCGCCAACTCGATTTGAAAAATTCATGTGCACCGGAGCATCGCCTGCTACCCCACCCTTGCCCAGAGTAGAACCACCGAGCGACCAAAATGCTATCAGCGAATAAGATATCAAGCTATCGGTAGATAACCTATGGGTGGTACGCCATTGAAGAGTACTTCTCAGCTGGAAACGATAAACGCATATTAACACAGGTTCGATTCCTGGGGAAGAATTTCTGGAATTTGTATGCTCTGCCAATCCTGCGAGGAGCCATCAAATATAAACATGGTGTTTTCTATTTTCGAATCGTTCATGTCTGCCACCATTTCAATGCATTCATCACACAGGGATTGCCGGAACTCAGCAAAATTGTTGGATCACGCTCAATGCACTCATCGCAGAGATTTCCGAAACTCAACAAAATTGAAGGATCACGCTAAATGCATTCAACATAGGGATTGTCGGAACTCAGTAAAATTGGAGGATCAGGGATCCTGCAGGTCGGCCTGCTCAGTGGATTTAGGACCAGCAATTGGGCTGCCATGGCTGCAAGCAGCTCCTACTCTATTCGAAGGATGAATTTGGAAATAATAAACTGACAGAGGATGACTCCGAGTTCGGACAGAGATGATAATCACATAGCGTGAGCAAAAGATCGCAGAAAGCCAGACGAGCAATTTTTTAGAAACCTGCTCAGGATTTTCCGGACTATAAAGTCCCAATAAAATTTATAAAATGTATGATGTTATGTTCATTCTAGGTGTTTTTATAATTTTTTAAGAAAAAATTATTCTTGCAACAACTCCTAAAATTATGCCTGAATTTTTATGCTAGATATGCCATATTTTTTATGTCGATAAATAATTTTTATCTTAGGCTCCTTTGTATCATCGCCAATGGAATATTGCAACTGTATAATTAAGCCCTAAGCTAAACAATTAACATCAGTTCAAGGAAATTCATTTATAGGGACAAATTATGGTACTATAAGATTCATCAAGAAATACGATATATGAAATTTGCAGTATGGAATTTAGTTTCCATAAAGATGAAGTTTTGGGAAATTATTTGCCAGAGAAAGGGAGTCTAGAAGGCAATTCTACTACCAGGAGTTCAAGGAGTGTTCTTAAAGACTGACTCCAAAACAGAAAATGACAACTTCAAAAATCAATTTTGTCTGAAAACTGCAAGCATGATCGGCTTCCACTGGTGAAAGAAATGCCATTGATATGTTTTTTTATAGCTGCTTTAATGAATTTCAAGCAATATTTTTATCGCGCTTGCAAAATGTACTCTCCTGTACATCTTCTTTCCTAGAATGTGCGTACATACTTTGAAAGTCTCATCTTATGTCTCCTCTCCAGTAACTTGAAATTATATTTTCTATTGTCCATTCTAGATATGCCAGTGAGACAGCACTATTATGAAGGACAGCCATGATAGTGCCCCAAATAGGTTGCTTGAAAAAAAATTTGCAATGACCTAGATTAGGTTATCTGATTGCCCCCAGGTTATCAGGTTATCTTGCGGCCTGTGGTCCATCTTGCAAATGCATACCTAGTTTGAATTTGTTACTTCATCCTAGGGTCACTAGATTATTTCTAGTTGTTTAGTTATTGACTATTGTTCCCCCAAGAACAACACACTCTTTGATTAAAAAAAATCTACAACATATTCAATACAAAATATCTCAGCTAAAAAAGCCGCACACCAGCAGGAAGCCAACCAAATCAACATAAAACGGAGAGGACCAACCTTCAATATATGCAGTCAAACTTTCAAAAGGAGCTAAGAAGTTACACAATTTTAGGATGTCTTCAAAGTAAACATTGCCTTTACATGCACAATTTAGAAAAAAACAAATCATCAAATAATGTTTTCTTTTTTTATAATTTGAATTTTGAACTAATATGATATTTGGTGATCTATAGGCTAATGAAAGTGCAATATGAATAGATAAACAAGAGAAAAAAGAGTATTGTTTGAGAAATTATAATCCAATCTGCTTGTTTAAGGACCTTGGTACTGACAAAATCGGCTAAGTATTGCTTGTTTTATGCCCTAAAGCAGGGCTAATGATAACTACATAATTTAGATGTAAAAAGGAAGAAACAACGAGTTTCCCTTAGAGATCATAAATCATGATATATGATTGTGTGAAGTTAACAATGTCTTGAGAGCAGGTTACATTTATGTTTAATCTAAACACTTTACTTAGCCTTTAGCACAGAAAAACAACCTTTTTGATAAGCATTAGAAGGCAAAATGGCTGTCAAGAGATCATCTGATGCTTCTCAAGGACTCTTAAAAAATTTGCATAGCTTCTTCAGAGAGGAAAGATGGTAGAAATTCAAACTCGATGCCCTGGATATTCAGAGAGTCCGATAATGAATTCATTCAACAATAGAGCTACATAAACTTGCACAGGCAGTATTAACATTCTCAAAATATTACTGAGAACGCTTTCCATTTCAGAATACAATGGCAGCACACAAACTAGAGGAGTAAGCGATGAAACGAACATGTTTTCTTTCTCCCTCTATTTGTACTAACAATGGCACCAGCTCACTGAGCTAGCATATGAATGATGTCATTGAATGATTTATTAAAAGAACAGATGTCTTTGCATAAATAATGTTGGCAGCAAATGTAATTACAAAATTGGAAGGAACAATATGGCGGTTTTGGCTGGAAAACACATAATATATGGTATGGACTAGATAACGTAAAATTGACTGTTCATCATTCAGTAACAGGGTCAGAGAATATGGCTACAGCTTGTTAAATGAAATTCATGCCAGCATCTAATATGACAACTGCAACCAAAGAATACCTATTATCTGCCTGACAGAGATGTCCCTTCCCTGAAGTTCGGAAGGGTAATAAATAATGCACAGCAGCTTTCATCCTCTCTACAGTGTAGTCGATCCACTAGCTTCCCACCAATAGCTTTGATGGGAAGCTATCATTCACATTAGCTTGCTCCATCGATCCAGAAAAACGGGTGGTGTGTTCTAGCAGAGAATGGTTGTCAAAGCTTTCCAAACTTGAACATTTGCAAGTGAAATAGAAGATGCAGATCATCATGGCATCAATAAGCACCAAAAAAGTATACATGATGATTAAAAGAGGACCCTCCCACATCCTGGAATACACATCACCATAATTCAAAGACTTCACTCTATATTCATAGAGGCTTTCCACAAAAGCAGTCCCAATAGCTATTCCCAGGATTATCATGAGACCCACTATTACACCAAAGCCTCTTGTGAATTGCAGGTTCTCGCTTATTATTAAATATAATCCATGTTTTAATTTCTGAAAAACTAGAGGTGGTTATATTCTTGGTACAGTATCTACCATATTTGGGCAAATCATTAAATTTGGAAACCATAACCTTTAATTGTGTTGAGATTTTAAGATAAGCGATACAAATAAATGTAAGGATCCAATTTCTTCCTCATCCAAGGCCAACTCAAATCCAAATGATTCTCACCATGAAACTCTGAAACAAACTGATGATATCAACAATCAGCGAGAAATGCTAAAAACTTACCCAATGGGAAGGGGGTTGTAATTTAATAGCAGAGACTGAATTCAATGTGTCCTCCTCCATATCTTTAACCATGGACTCCATTAACTCGTTCATGTTATTATTTTCTTTAGGCCCTGCAGCCCAATCACTCATAAACTAACTCATCAAGTGGCCAATATAAAGTTTATGTCAACAG
>APFE030459993.1:21296-49499 GCA_000404065.3 Pinus taeda
GCCATGGCTGCAAGCAGCTCCTGCTCTATTCGAAGGATGAATTTGGAAATAATAAACTGACATAGGATGACTCCGAGTTTGGACAGAGATGATAATCACATAGCGTGAGCAAAAGATCGCAGAAAGCCAGAGGAGCAATTTTTGAGAAACCTGCTCAAGATTTTCCGGACTATAAAGTCCCAATAAAATTTATAAAATGTATGATGTTACGTTCATTCTAGGTGTTTTTATAATTTTTTAGGAAAAATTTATTCTGGCAACAACTCTTAAAATTATGCCTGAACTTTTATGCTAGATATGCCATATATTTTATGTCGATAAATAATTTTTATCTTAGGCTCCTTTGTATCATCGCCAGTGGAATATTGCAGCTGTATAATTAAGCCCTAATCTGAACAATTAACATCAGTTCAAGGAAATTAATTTATAGGGACAAATTATGGTACTATAAGATTCATCAAGAAATACAATATATGAAATTTGCAGTATGGAATTTAGTTTCCATAAAGATGAAGTTATAAAAGGCAATTCTACTACCAGGAGTTCAGGGAGTGTTCTTAAAGACTGACTCCAAAACAGAAGATGACAACTTCAGAAATCAATTTTGTCTGAAAACTGCAAGCATGATCGACTTCCACTGGTGAAAGAAATGCCATTGATATGTTTTTTGATCGCTGCTTTAATGAATTTCAAGCAATATTTTTATCGCGCTTGCAAAGTGTACTTTCCTGTACATCTTCTTTCCTAGAATGTGCATACATACTTTAAAAGTCTCATCTTATGTCTCCTCTCCAGTAACTTGAAATTATATTTTCTATTGTCCAGTCTAGATATGCCAGTGAGACAGCACTATTATGAAGGACAGCCATGATAGTGCCCCAAATAGGTTGCTTGAAACTTTTTTTGCAATGACCTAGATCAGGTTATCTGATTGCCCCCAGGTTATCAGGTTATCTTGCGGCCTGTGGTCCATCTTGCAAATGCATACCTGGTTTGAATTTGTTACTTCATCCTAGGGTCACTAGATTATTTCTAGTTGTTTAGATATTGACTGCTGTTCCCTCAAGAACAACACACTCTTTGATTAAAAAAAATCTACAACATATTCAATACAAAATATCTTAGCTAAAAAGGCCGTACACAGCAGGAACCCAACCAAGTCAACATAAAACGGAGAGGACCAACCTTCAATATATGCAGTCAAACTTTCAAAAGGAGCTAAGAAGTTACACAATTTTAGGATGTCTTCAAAGTAAACATTGCCTTTACATACACAATTTAGAAAAAAACAAATCATCAAATAATCTTTTCTTCTTTTATAATTTGAATTTTGAACTAATATGATATTCGGTGATCTATAGGCTAATTAAAGTGCAATATGAGTAGATAAACAAGCAAAAAAAGAGTATTGTTTGAGAAATTATAATCCAATCTGCTTGTTTAAGGACCTTGGTACTGACAAAATCGGCTAAGTATTGCTTGTTTTATCCCCAAAAGCAGGGCTAATGATAACTACATAATTTAGATGTAAAAAGGAAGAAACAACGAGTTTCCCTTAGAGATCATAAATCATGATATATGATTGTGTGAAGTTAACAATGTCCAGAGCAGGTTACATTTATGTTTAATCCAAACACTTTACTTAGCCTTTAGCACAGAAAAATATCCTTCTTGACAAGCACTAGAAGGCAAAATAAATAACCTTCTTGACAAGCATTAGAAGGCAAAATGACTGTCAAGAGATCATCCCATGCTTCTCAATGACTCTTAAAAAATTTGCACAACTTCTTCAGAGAGGAAAGATGGTAGCAATTCAAAATCGATGCCCTGGATATTCAGAGAGTCTGACAATGAATTCATTCAACAATAGAGCTACATAAACTTGCACAGGCAGTATTAACATTCTCAAAATTTACTGAGAACGCTTTCCATTTCAGAATACAATGGCAGCACACAAACTAGAGGAGTAAGCGATGAAATGAACATGTTTTCTTTCTCCCTCTATTTGTACTAACAATGGCACCAGCTCACTGAGCTAGAATATGAATGATGTCATTGAATGATTTATTAAAAGAGCGGATGTCTCTGCATAAATAATGTTGGCAGCAAATGTAATTACAAAATTGGAAGGAATAATATGGGGGTTTTGGCTGGCAAACACATAATATATGGTGTGGACTAGATAACGTAAAATTGACTGTTCATCAATTCAGTAACAGGGTCAGAGAATATGGCTACAGCATGTTAAACGAAAGTCATGCCAGCATCTAATATGACCGCTGCAACCAAAGAATACCTATTATCTGCCTGACAGAGATGTCCCTTCCCTGAAGTTCGGAAGGGTAATAAATAATGCACAGCAGCTTTCATCCTCTCTACAGTGTAGTCAATCCACTAGCTTCCCACAAATAGCTTTGATGGGGAGCTATCATTCACATTAGCTTGCTCCATCGATCCAGAAAAACTGGTGGTGTGTTCCAGCAGAGAATGGCTGTCAAAGCTTTCCAAACTTGAACATTTGCAAGTGAAATAGAAGATGCAGCTCATCATGGCATCAATAAGCACCACAAAAGTATACATGAAGATCAAAAGAGGACCCTCCCACATCCTCGAATAGACATCACCATAATTCAAAGACTTCACTCTATATTCATAGAGGCTTTCCACAAAAGCAGTCCCAATAGGTATTCCCAGGATTATCATGAGATCCACTATTACAAGATACTTTTTTCTATGTGGTTCATTTGCCAAGTTTTATAAGTTTGAAACACAAAAGCCTCTTGTGAATTGCCGGTTCTCACTTATTATTAAATATAATCCCTGTTTTAATTTCTGAAAAACTAGAGGTGGTTATATTCTTGTTACAATATCTACCATATTTGGGCAAATCATTATATTCGGAAACCATAACCTTTAATTGTGTTGAGATTTTAAGATAAGCGATACAAATAAATGTAAGGATCCAATTGCTTCCTCATCCAAGGCCAACTCAAATCCAAATGATTCTCACCATGAAACTCTGAAACAAACTGATGATATCAACAATCAGCAAGAAATGCTAAAAACTTACCCAACAGGAAGGGGGTTGTAATTTAATAGCAGAGACTGAATTCAATGTGTCCTCCTCCATATCTTTAACCATGGAATCCATTAACTCTTTCATGTTATTATTTTCTTTAGACCCTGCAGCCCAGTCACTCATAAACTAACTCATCAAGTGGCCAATATAAAGTCTATGTCAACCGAAGACTATATATGTATATACATATATATACACAGCAAGATTCTTGCAGGAGTGATTGAATTTTAAGGAATATGCAGTGAATAGAGGATCAGGGAGACTATGAAAAGAAAGAAATTAACCACTTCTAAAATGACCAGGAAAACCTCTTAGAATATCATAATTCATAATGCTAAGCAAACTTCTTGGAACCATAATAGGAGTGGAAAAACCATAACTGTGTTCTTGAAAATTAGGAGCACATAGTCAGACAACCATTAGTCAAGAAATTATCTATTAGACACTGTAAGTACCACCATCCAGCACAGAAATTGCTATCTGGAACCAACAGCCCAATCTAAACAAGATAAAACTTGTATTCTGAACCCATAATAAAGTGCAACAAAACAAAAATGCAGTGATACACTCTTCCAAATAAAAATTGTATATAGTTTGATCAAATATTCAACATCTGCATAATAGAGTTTTTTAAGACTGCAATTCAAATACACTATAACCCATGACAGCTATAATGAAAGTTCAAAATAAGATCAAGTTATGGTATTCATGCTTTGGTAAAGACCTACCAGTCCTCTGATTATTTTAAACCCTTCATCAGATATTGTGCCCTCTGATGTTCCTTTCTATTGACTAAGGAGGTCAATCACTGAAAGCTCTAGTTTGTTAATATTGAATTTTCTAACCCAGAACATGCTAAGAAATCTCGTCACAAGTATTTACCATGTGTGAGATGAACTAGAACCAACTATTAGTGCATGGAAACCATTAATATGATTTATACATTAAGCAATGAGAGGTCATTGAAAAGAAGTTTAAATATTTAAAGCAGTCTTGTTAATGCTTGAGAGCATATAACAAAGAAGTTGACTGGGTCATTAAAAAAACCCAACAAACTTTGCGAGGAAAAGTTTTCAAGTTTGACTTCGCTACTGAATATTGGAAAGCACAAAAATATTAAAAAAAATTCACACTTTGTGTTTAAAAAATAACTTTTGGGACTTTACAGAGAGGCAAGCAAGTTTTCCTGACTGGGCAATGAGTCAAACTCATTAACAACCCATCAGACACCAGCACATACTCACTGTTCAAACAGTTCCTGCAAAGTCAAAATTGCTTTGAATCACCAAGGCCTTAAACAACAGGCCAGGTTTGACCCGCAACACCAGGCCAAACCCAGCAGGTCTGTTAACACTGTTTGTTACAGTAGATTGAGATCAATAAATTAAATCTGGAAATTTAAAGGGCTACAACAGAATATTTGTTTCTGCCATGATCGCTGCTACATAATTTTTGTTGGAATAAGGATCATAGGTATGAATCCTACAACTAGACTTCTATGAGTAAATGTTCATTGTGATGTGTAACATGGAAACAAACTGCCAAAATGCCAGCCTTCACATGAGTACACAAAAGGTTATCAATTCAGATTGCTATGACATGACTATACTAACATACTCTAAACAATTTGATATGTGGATAGCTTCAAGGCTATCTCAACCAACCCCTAGCACAGGTTCTCAGAGTATTGTCAGCCTAATATGTAACTCTGCTTCATCTTCTATATCAGAATCCCTGTGGAGAGAGGGCTTCCACCATGGGAATTCAATGTGTTCTGTTCTGAATTCTGACTGAAATGATATTATGGATTTTAGTAGAAGGGGCATTTGAAGATGTGTAGTAAGTTATGTTTACTATAGTCCATCTTAATTGTCTGCAGTATGCAGCAGCAATGCTTTGATCTCCTCTGTTGTAACATCTTCCCCAGTGGATTGTTGATCACAATGTGCAAAATAATAGAGTTAGACTAGGAGCTATTGCAGTTTAATGGGTAAGCAATTGAAAAATTACATTACCTCTGCTCGAAATACATCTAGTGAAAATCCATTGAGGTGACTTAAGATTGCTTGCTTAACATCAAGACCAAGTCCATCCAGAGCCTTGATTGTGGATAGAAGCAATCCTGACTTATTGGAACAGAACATGTGAATGTTTAGGACCTTCCCTTCTCTTCTACTTACCTCTGCCTGCATTTCCAGGGAGAGGATATCAAAAGGGATTCTCTTTTTCAACCAATCACCATTGATTAGATGGTTACCTAAAAGAACTCACAAAGAAACCACCAATGACAGAGAAGCCTTGAAGCTTGAAAACAAAAAGAGATTGGTTGGCAACTATGACATTCCAGTGTGATCAACAATGGAAGATTTATAAAATTTTATGAAGGGTAATATGAAAAATTGAACTTGTTGATTGACAGAATTTCATCTAAGTCACAATGGTCTACCAGTGGGTCTATCTAACCCAAACAAATGTGGCCAAGGTTTTTCTTATAAAATGGTCTCACCTTGGTCACCACACATCTAGCTATGTCTATGCACTTCTTACCTTCATTAAACCACCAACTCCAACTTCACCTCAATTTCTACATTTTCCATTAATGCAATTATCTCACATGTATTGTTGTCACATGCAAATCTAAAGTTGTCTCATGCATTATGGGCATGCAATCACTACCACACCAAATAATTTCATACTCAACTAACTTATATGAGTCTTGTGCCAACAAACTCCAACCATAATGCCCCCCAAACCCCTTTTCACACCAACAACCCAAATGAAACACCTAATCCAATATATCTCACCTAGTTAAGCAATTAATTCATGACAAGATAAGTAGAACCATCATAAGTCTTTACACTCATGGCTATCCCTTTACTCATGGTTGAAGTTTCCTGAGTTAGAATCTCTTGTACACCATCAAATTGATTATGCTCCAGTTGTAAAGAAAATTGGAAATGAGATCGATTTAACTCTGGTTAATCTTGAGGGTCTTTTACCTTTGGCAACCATTATGGTTGTTTCTGTCACTGCATCTACCACTAGTGGTAAGCCTCTATCAGAAGAAAACTTGCAAAAGACTTTAGATGCATGTGATAGAGCGCTTTCACTTGATGCAGCAGAAAAGAAGGTTTTGGATCTTGTTGAGAGTAGGACCGGATACATTTCCCCCAATTTGTCTGCTATTGCAGGGAGTGTGGTTGCAGCAAAATTGATGGGTACTGCAGGGGGTCTCTTTTCACTGGCTAAAATGCCAACTTGTAATGTGCAACTTCTAGGTGCAAAGAAAAATAATTTGGCAAGATTTTCAACAGCGACTTCACAGTTTCGTGCTGGATACCTTGAACAAACAGAGATTTTCCAGAGCATGCCACCTGCTTTGAGAATGCATGCATGTCAATTGTTAGTTGCTAATTTTTTTTCCATGAAACAGTTGAACCAGAGACTTTGCATTTCCAATTTCTTTAAACTTAATAGTTCAGGTATATAACTTGTGGGCTGCAATGAGAAGATATATGACACCCGAAATTGGATCTAAACTTTGTAGCCAGATACTCCCAATAGGCATCTCCTAGAAAATCACCTTAACAAGTGACAAACTCCTTTTGTTCGTTGAATTTAGAGAAAAGTGGCAGCTTCTTAGGATCAAACTCCTCTACTTGATTTGGAACAAAAGAAATGAAGCACTTTGTAGCAAGGCACAAACTGAACATTTTGTTTATTGGTATGTCTGTACCCTGATCTGTGTAAATATTCACTTGCAGAACACTGTCCAAGTCCAAAAGGTTGAAATGAAAGTGGCAGACTTGTGCAACAAGGATCCCCCTAATCACTCTATTTTCCCCTTAGCTTATTCTAGGCAATCGCAGTGATTAGAATCAAGGCACAAACATTGGGTTTGCTGGGTTGTTCAACAAAGAAGGACATGGGAAGAATGGCATCACAGTTAGCCTCCCCTGCTTCAACAACACACTCAAAAGTTCCTTCCACTAGTTCTCACTTTTTTTTGAAGCCAAGAAACACCCAAGCCCAAAGAAAGGAAATATGGACATGAACCTTTGTACCATACCTTGAACAAGTCATTGTGAGAGGATCACCAAATCAAATATCAACAATTTTAGATGTACCTATTTGAATGCTTAATTTTGATTTCCTAAGTCTTGCTGTCTTACTTTTTCTTTGTGTTCATCTTCATCGATGTCATTCTCTACTTTTGGAAACTATTTTAAACAATTGAACACACATGCTTTCCATTTTATCAAATAACAACTAGAATGTTTCTTGTGCTAATCCAATTGCTTTGAGCTCAATTATTTAACACAGATTCTGCTTTGCAGAACAATGTCCAATAGCTTGTTTTAGTATAGACACATGAATTTTATTTTAGAAAATACCATAACAAAACTCCATCCTAAAGAAATATGACCATTGATATTATATGTTTATACGATTCTAGCCATTTTGATATTTTGTCAAAGTGTTGGTTTACATATTATTGTAGGTGATTGTTTGAGCTTTTATCTGCAAATAGGAAGGTACAATGAACATATATGCCAAAGAGACTTCAATATAACACAAATAACATAAAATCCATATGGTAGCAATATTTTTGAACATGCCAAGATCACTTTTATTAAAGATGAAAATACACATACCACTGATAACCCATGGGGCAGCCAACAATTGTGGGATAGATTGAGAAATATCAGCGAGCAAATAAGAGATAAATGACTACATATAAGTGTTGCTTTAATTAAGATAAAATATCAATAGTATCAGCACCTTCCACATGGACAATGCATACATAGGAGTATGCATATGTCACCTTCAAATGTTTGAATTTGCCCAGAAATTATGTACAGGTCCAGCAACTCGTTTTAGTATAGACACATGAATTTTATTTTAGAAAATACCATAGAAGAACTCCATTTTGAAGAAATATGAGCATGCACAGCAATAACCATTAATAAATGTATTGGTAAAGTTGATTTATTTTTAAACCAAAAACAAAAAAAGTGTTGTCAAAGAGACATATCTTCAAGTCTACATATACCATACATATCAGCTACTTCCCTTTTATATAATAAGTGCTTCGGGTGCAAGAGGCATTGCAGTCTTTGTTGTATATAATGATTTACTGCATTCTGTCATGTGAAATTGTCATTATAAAAAAAAAGTGTTGGAAATTACCCAATGAAGAAAGAGAAGACAAGTTCATAATCAAATATGCAAGTACTTGATTATTGGACCATTGAACACTTTATTTATATAGAAAAGATGAAGTACATGTACATACTTGCAACTTATCACAAGTTGGAACAATTTCAAACCCTAGCCAGTGAAACCAAGAAAACCCTAACAACCAACTCCTCATATATAAGAATCGCACCTAACAAAAGCTGGTCACTACACCAAGACTCTTAAGCAACCTAGCATCATCAACTGCAATGAAATTCATGACACAAATGCTGGTATGTGGGAGATTAAAGAAGAAGAAGCTGGATTTTCTCTCACAACTTGTTTGAGAAGCCTACAAGTTGGTTAACCTTTATGTCTTTTCCTCAGCCCTGCTGGTTTATTCTGTGTCCTGGTTCAATATGCAAACATTCAGACACCATATTAACAACGGTAACAACAACCACTACACAATTTAAGAGCAAACTAAGAGTATAAACATGGAAACAAACTTGGAAAATCACCAATTTGGGTGTTGTCAATGAGCCAATCTTGTTCGGATGGAGGTTGATCCATTGAAGAAGTTTTTGTATCTGTAAGATAACAATGCAATTTCCATCAGACCAAATAATATCATGTGAATTATACAGGGATCAAAATACAAAATATATCAATTAGGGATCCCATTAAATGCACCTTGACTCATGTGATCAATAGAGCGATGGTTCTTCTGTCTACATGCTTCAAGTGAAGGCACAATATGGGGATGGCGCACCCCTGCAAATATTCAAACACTACATTAACAACATCAACAACAACCAATGCACACAGATAAGAGAAAGGGCGTAACAACAAACCTGGAAAATGACCAATTTGGGTGTTGTCAATGAGCCAATCATGTTCGGATTGAGGGAGATCCATTGAAGAAGCTATTGTATCTGTAACATAACAATGTAATTTCCATCAGAGCAAATAATATGATGTTAATTTATAGAGGCATCAGAATACAAACTACATCAATTAGGTGTCTTGTCAAATGCACCTTGACTGATGTGATAAAAAGAGGGATGATGCTTCTGTCTATGTGCTTCAAGTGAAGGTACATTATTAGGATGGTGCACCCCTGCAAACATTCAAACACTACATTAACAACATCAACAACAACCAGTGCACATAGATAAGAGAAACGACATAGCAACAAACCTGGAAAATGACCAATTTTGGGTGTTGTCAATGAGCCAATCATGTTCGAATGGAGGGAGATCCATTGAAGAAACTATTGTATCTGTAACATAACAATGTAATTTCCATCAGATCAAATAATATGATGTTAATTTATAGAGGCATCAAAATACAAACTACATCATTAGGTGTCCCATCAAATGCACCTTGATTGATGTGATAAATAGAGGGATGGTGCACCCTTGCAAACATCTATAGTCGTGCACCCCACATTCTTCTAGTTTGTAGTACAAAAACATCAATGACAATGGTGACATTTAATTAATACATTATTTTCTTCTTTCAGTGCACACTAAAAGGGGACTGAGAGCAGGCTTCCTGAGTAGAACAGTCAGGTACCTACTCAATGATGCAGGTTTCTGTATTTTAATTGACCTTCAACAACACTTCCAAAAAACATCGTATGCAGAGGTCTCGTGCGCATCTAAAATGACAAAGCAAAGAAATATTTCACATGATTGGGAATGTGTGTGTGATTGATGGAGATAGGGCTTATTTTCATGATTTTAGCAAAATAGAAGGTAGGTTGAACTGCTATTTTCACACAAAAATTATGTAATCATTGGCGTAAATATGAGAAATTCGCTGATCGACACAACTTTTTGCGCGCAGGAAGTGTAGCTAATCAAAATATGAAAGCGACCGCCCTGAAAGTTAGCCGGTGCATCTGTGCAGTGCGCGAGCCTTAGGGTTAATATCTAGCCAGCATTACACAGGACCCGCCTCACAATCTAATATAAAATCTCACGTTCATTTTAAAAAATTAACTAAAATATTGGATGCAGAGTTTGGCGGAAAATTTGGACGTTCAAATCTCACGAAGATGATGGCAGAGTAGTTATTCTGACTTGAGCAAATGCGGAGGAACTCAACAGCGAAGTAATTCTTCTTGAGCAGATGCAACGAAAATTCTGGGTATATGCAGAGTAGCAGGGGATGCAATGCCGCCGAGGAAAATTCAAATGGAGTTGGCGCGGTGAAGCATGGTGAAGAGTTGGCGCGATGAAGCATGGTGAAGTTAATGCTGGGAGTTGGCAGTGACTGCGGGAAGTTAATGGAGGTGGGAGCTGGCGTCCAGTAACGGAGTTCACGTTCTGGCGAGGTGATAGAGATGGAGAGGGAAAGGCCGGTTGGGTGGTTGGCCGGAACAATGCGCTTTTCAGATGATCAAAATCTCCAAAAATTCGCATTATAGACTACTCCCTTTAAAAATATTCAACGCACAATATGTAGGACTACCATATATAAAATACCATACAACATACCTCCTTCAGGCATGGCACGATCTTAAAGAAAGGAAGGAACACCAGCACATGACCACCATATAAAAAAAAAATTGAAATTATCATACGGATTTCAAAGATTCCTGCAGCATACCATTGCAAATTTCACAACATACCATTAACGTAGGATTCACGCAACAATTTGAATGAACTGAACTATTTCAAAGCAACAACATTCCACCATACGCTATTCTCTTCAACACATATGAACTAGAGAAGGAGTTTCGACCAACATTCATTCAATAAAATAAATTGACTTTCACTGCGTGGTCGTGCACGATTGTTGCAACAGCTTCAACGCATTACTCAAAACAACAATTAACTTTATACATTTCAACAATCTGCTTTCAAAGAATTAACACACAGTTTCTAGAGTTTACAGGAGAACGTTCATCGCAAAAATAGGAGTAAGAGCCAACACATGCAGAACTCAACGCTTCAAATTCTGGCAGAGGGATAGAGGATAATGGAAGAGAATGCAAGAGACGCTGGGAAAAAATGCTAAAAATGGGGTTGGCTGATACTATGTGAGGTCAAGAGTAACTTCACTAATAACTTGATGTATTTGTATTAAGATAAAATATAGATATATACATGCAGAAAGAGACTATTGGTTTTGTTTACTAATGTCTCTTTGTCTTCCAATTCTCTTTAATTTTATATTTACAATATTCACATGGACTTACCTAATCCCAAAAATTAGGTGTCAACATTAAAAATATAAATATTTAAAATTATTTAAAATAAATTTGAGCTCTTAATAAAATTATAAAATTAATTGTTTTTTTTTATTTTTTATATATAAAAATAAATATATTAATAATAAAATTTTACAAATATTTATACAAATGATATTTCACTTGTGTTGTTGTTTCAACATGGTTTATATCCAATTTTAGCTCTTTATTATTTTTTACTTCAATTTAGTTGTGTTTAAACTTAGCGATAGGTGCTAGCTACTATGTAGCACTTCTTACATTTAAAACCTTTAAACAAAATGAAAAATCAACCCCTTACAAAAAAAATTACTAAATATATTCATTAGGTTTATCAAAACCTAATTTCCTCCTCCATTAAGTTACCAATAGGCATTCTTCCTGCAACAACACGAATGCTGCAAAAAATACACAACCACTGACTCTTTGTGTTTCTTTTTGATGAACAAAAGGGAGCTTAGGATTTGTGAAGATTGTAGCCCCATTGTGGAGAAATTCGTTGGATCAAACGATGGTGCGTTGTGAGGGAAGTCCTCACCCTTTGTGGTTGGTTACCGAGATCATTTCACCCCTCTCTTGCCTCTTCACTCCTTTTGCACTTACTATTTACACACTCCTATGCGAATATATTCATAGAGGGATAAATTTTAAAATATTTATCAATATTATATAGATGGAGCTTAATAATAGCCTCTTATAAAGGGAATAGGAATTAGTGGATGCTAAAATTGTCAGAAATTTAACTAGTGGATGCTACTATTGTTGGAAATTCAATTAGTGGATGCTACAACTGTCATAGCTTCAGGTCAATCATCTAAAATTGATGAGTATGACACATGTGGATTACAATTCTTTTAGTCTCTAAAGGATTGTTGTGAGTTTACTGGTTTTTAAATTAAAATACAAGATTTTAATATCATGCTCTTTGAATAAATCAACTATAGAATTTGATCCACAGTTTCCATTTGTAGGTTGATGTTTTGAATCTATAATAGGACCTATCATCATAATAGAATGGTCGAGAAAAGGAGAGAAGAATGTGCATAAATATAAAGCAAGGAAAGAAAAGAGGAGGACAAAAACAAACTAACAATTGAAAAAATTAAGATCACGCTCATCATGTGATTGCTTTCTTGCTTTATACATGATTAGTATCTACCGACTACGACATGGGACTGCGGAGTTATTAGTAATTGAAATTTACGCCATCAACATTTATCCAATTATGAATTTATTACTTTATTTATATGTTATTAGTTCATGCCGACTATGACATGTGACTAAGGGGTTATTAGTAATCCACTTTTTTTATTAGTACATTGGTCTATCAAAATTGATAAATTTAATGTTGAAAATACAACAAGAAAGTCTCAATTTTGATTTTGCCTTAATCAAATTGAGGAAATTTAAAATTCCACATCAGTACACAACTTGGAGGAGTTAACTGAGGTGACATGGCTCTTGTCATTCAGTTAAGAACACTCAATTCGAGTTAATAAGTTGAAGTTTAAGTTGCTTGTGTTTATTCCTAAAAAATAGGATTCTAACTCAATTGCTTCGATTTAAGGGCACAAAGTTCATTTGTACGTGGTGATTCCTAAATTTGAGGACCCTTGGTTGACTTCATTTTAGTTGTAGCAATTTAATTGAGTTATGGCCAGTTAAACTAGTTCTCACTATTATAGGAATTAGTGGAGGTCAAGTTGTGGAAGTGGAACTTCAACCACACTCAGTGATTATCCAATTAATTGATCAATCAGCCTAAATTAGCTCATGCATGCAGAGAATTCGAGTTACCCAACTGAGATGGAGATTCCAAGGCAGTGTGCTATCAATTGTAGACTATTTCAATGCGTACATGTGGTGCATGTAGTCAGAGGAAGGACCTAGAGGAATTTCTCAATTCAATAGTGGTAAGTTCCTAAATAATAGGGGCCAGTTTCCTAGAGGAACAACGCAAGGAAATAAGAGTGTGGAGGGCTTAAAATTAGCTAAATGTTGGCCAGAGTCAGTCATTCAGGTAGAGGGATATATTATACACTTGCAAGGTGTTGGGTTGTGTTATATTCTTTCTGTGACAACCTGACGCGTGGGGGGGTGGTAGCCACCCTGTACATTGTGCTGGGGGATATATAGGGGGGCAATAGCCCCCTTGCACAAGGTCCATAGAAGTTACCCGAGATTTTGTTTTTGGATCCTATATTAACTAGGCGGACCTACCTATGGTTTTGTGCATGGATTTCGCACATGGTTTTGGGCACAATGGTTTTCGGTCCATGATATTTTGTAGATCTGGTCAAGGGAACTACGGTTATGTTCTAATCCAGGGTTTATGGATGCTTTGACATTATATATATGTATTGTAACATTGAAATGAACATAATGAAAAAATCAATCTGGTAGTTTCAGTTTTGGGATCCAGGAGAAAATCTCTATGTATATCTGTTTTATGTTTTATTCTCTCGCCATTGTTTATTTTCTGTTTTTAGAATTCATATGCAGGTAATTTTTGTATGGGGTTATAACCTACATTTGGTATCATAGTAGGTTTGGCTTCAAGGGGACGCCTTTGTTGTTGAAAGGTTTTTACTGAGGAGTGGATCACGGTAGATCCGTGTACTAAACCAACAGCAATGCCAGCTGAAGACTGGGCGAAGTTGGATCGAAAGGCAAAAATCATAATATGATTGTGTATCTCAGATTCAGTATTGTTGAATGTATCAGGGGAAGCTTCAGCAAAGGCTTTGTGGGACAAGTTAGGGACTTTGTACCAATCTAAGTCTTTAGTGAATAAACTGTTCCTACGGAAAAAGTTGTGTAACCTGAGGATGAAAGATGTAGAATCGGTGACAGAACATCTGAATGCATTTAATACTATGGTAAGTCAGTTATTATATGTTGATATTAAAATTTCAGATGAAGATAAGTGCATCTATTTGTTGTGTTCTCTACCAGATTTGTGGGATAGTCTGGTTGTTGCAATAGGTAGCAATGCAACTACCTTATGGTTTAATGAAATAGTCTCATCCTTGTTGTCGGAGGAGATGAGACGAAAAAATATGGAGGGCCAAAATGATGATGCCTTGTCTATACGAGGATGGTCCAAAAAAAAAAATTTCCTCGAGTGGGAGATCCAAATCTAGAGGGAGATCTAAATCTCCAGGAAAACCTGTAAAGGTATGCTGGAAATGCGGAAAGGAATGGCACTACAAAAGGGACGGTATCTAAAGCTCCTGAGAAAGGAAAGGGATTTGATGATGCTCCTTCTCCAGAGGAAAAAACCACCTCAGATGAAGGTGGGGATGTGTAATTGGCTTCTTCTTCAAGTACACATGTAGATCATGAGGCATGGAAATTTGTACAAGCTTCAAGGTAGCATTATTATTGATGGGTGCAACAGTTATGTGGTTACTGAAAGTGGAGCAGAAAATTTAGTGGTCTCTGGAGAAAAGACCATGTTATGGCATCAAAGGCTTGGACATATTAGAGAGAAGGACCTTCGAATACTTCATGGTAAAGGTATGATAGAAGGTATGTCTAATAGCTCTCTGGATTTTGATTTCTTTGAAAATTGTGTATATGGGAAGCATAATCGGGTGATTTTCCCCTTTGGTGGTAAGAGGGCGAAACATATATTAGAGCTTATGCATAGTGATGTGTTTGGACTTGTGAAGGTTCCATCACTGGGTAATTCTATGTACTATGTATCATTTATAGATGACTTCTCAAGGAATACATGGATATATTTCCTCAGGAAGAAATCTGAAGTTGTTGATAGGTTTAAATAATTTAAGGCTCTGGTGGAAAAACAGATAAGAAGATAAAGGCGCCGAGGAAAAATAACAGTGGATAGTTTTGCAAGAAGTAATTTGAAGAGTTTGTAAGAAGTGTGGTATAGCACGGTAGAAGACTACTCCATACACACCTGAAAAAAATTGAGTTGCAAAAAAAATCAACAAGACGTTGATGGAAAGGGAAAGAAGCATGCTGAGTGGTGTTGGGTTAGGGCAGGAATTCTGGGTAGAGGTGGTGGAGACTACAAGTTACCTAGTCAACAGATCACCTTCATCAACGTTGGAGGATAAGACTCCACAAGGGGTATGGACTGGTAAGAAAACCTCTCTTTGAAATCTAAGGATATTTAGATGTGATGCATATGTACATGTTCCAAAAGAGAAAAGAAAAAAGTTGGATAGGAAATCTGAAAAGTGCATCGTTATTGGATATAAGGATGGTTAAAAAGGTTATAAGATTTGGAACCCAGAAACAAGGAAGGTTGTGTACAACCGATATGTGGTGTTTAGAGAGGTGAAAGATGTTATTAAACATGAAGTGCTACCAAAGGAACCTAAGAAGATAGAGTTTGAGCTAAAGGAGGAAGAATCAGACTCTACAGCAGAAGAGGAATTAGAAAATAAAAAGCCATAAACTCCGGCTATTAGAAGGTTAGTTCGAGAAAGAAGGTAGCCAGAAAGGTATAGTCCATCTGCTTTCAGTTCAAATTTTTCTTTATCTGTTACTGATGATGATCCCATAACTGTGAAGGAAGAAGTATATTCAGAGGATGGAAAACTCTAGAAAAAGACCATGGTTGATGAAATGACATCTTTGCACAAAAATGATGTTTGGGATCTGGTGGATTTGTCGGCTGGAAGGAAACCCACTGGCAGAAAATGGGTGTATAATAAGAATATGAATGCAGAAGGAAAGGTGGAGAAATACAAAGCTCAGTTGGTAGCAAAGGGTTATTCCTAGGTGTCAGGAATTGATATTGGTGATATTTTTTCTCTTGTTATCTGTTGCTGATGCTTTTGATTTTGAGGTGGAATAGATGGATGTGAAGACAACATTTCTTCATGGGGATTTAGAAGAAGAGATCTACATGAAGCAACCTGAAGGCTTTGAGGTGAAGGGTAAGAAATAACTAGTATGTAAGTTAAAAAAGTCTCTGTATGGATTAAAATAGTCACTAAGAATGTGGTATCATAAATTTGATACATTTGTATAGGGACTTGGCTTCACCAAAATCAAATCAGATCATCATGTGTATTTTAAATTAATTGGTGACCATGTTATTTATCTAGTCTTGTAAGTGGATGATATGTTTCTAGTTGGAAATGACAAAGAAATTATCCAGGATTTGAAGACCCAATTTTCCTCCAAATTCGACATGAAATATCTTGGTGCTATAAACTATATTTTAGGCATAGAAATTAAATGAGATCGGGCAAAGAGGAAGCTCTGTTTAAACCAAAGGAAATATGCCGAGACAATACTGCAAAGGTTTGATATGCAAGATAGTGAATCAATGGAGGTTCCTATTCTTGCAGGTGTAAAGTTATATGTTGAATAGTGTCCCAAGACACAAGAAAAGGAAGAGGACGTGTCCCGTGTTCCATATGCAAATGCAGTCGGTATCTTGATGTATGCAATGGTTTGTACTAAACCAGACATTGCACACACAGTGGGAATATTCAACAGGTTTATGTCAAAACCTGGGAAGGAGCATTGGATAACATTGAAGCAGGTTTTCGGGTATTTGTGTGGCCCTAGAGATTATGGTTTTTGCTACCAAGGAAGACTACAAATATTTGGACATTTGTGGCTTTGTTGATACAGACTGAGTTGGAGATCTAGATCAGAGAATATCTACAAGTGGGTATGTGTTTAACCTATTTGGAGGTGCAGTCAGTTGGATGAGTAAGAGATAGTCTGTAGTGGCACTTTCAACTACAGAGGCAGAATACATGGCAACCACTCATGCAAGCAAGGAAGCAGTTTGGTTGCAGAGATTGTGTTCAAGTATGGGGTTACTACAGCAAGTTATAAGGATAGAATGTGACAGCCACAGTGCAATTTTCTTCGAAAAGAACCCTACTTATCATTCAAAGACAAAGCACATTGATGTTCAGTATCACTTTGTGAGGAATATGGTTGAGGACAAAAAGGTGTTGCTGGTAAAGGTGGACACTTTGAAGAATACTGCAGATGCATTGAAAAATTTTGTGAGCAATGAGAAGTTCTTTTGGTGTAGAGAAACAATAGGCATTGCTGGGTTGGATCAATGACTAAACTCTCCTGTGGTCCCCTGTACAATTAGTGGGAGAATGTTGGGTTGTGTTATATTCTTTCCACAACTATCCCACACGCAGGGGGGTAACAATCCCCCTATATGTTGCGCCCCGGGGGTCACAGGGGAATGGTAGCCCCCTTGCACAGGGTATGAGGTAGCTCCTTGGGAATTTTTTTTTTAGACCCTGTATTAGGTGGGAAAATCTACCTATGGTTTTGTGCATGGATTTCGCATATGGTTTTGGGCATGATGGTTTTCAGTCCATGGTATTCTGTAAATCTGATCAAGGGAACTATGGTTATGTTCTAATCCAAGGTTAATGGATTGGGGTTTATGGATGCTTATAATATATATATATATATTTATATATATATATATATATATAATAATATATATATATTAATATATAATATATATATATATATATATATATTATAACGTTTAAAGGAAAACAATGAAAAAATCAATCTAGTAGTCCCTATTTGGGATCTAGGAGAAAATCTCTATGTATATCTGTTTTATGTTTTATACTCTCACCATTGTTTATTTTCTGTTTTTAGAATTTGTCTGCAGGTAATTTTTGTACGGGGTTATAACCTACACAAGGTGTGCTCAAGCTCGAGCAAACATTGTATTTTTCCTCTTTTCTCTAATTAATGCAATATAGATAGTAAGTGCTTTTGAGCAGTGTCTTTTCCCTAGATAAATCTTTGTGCATGTGTGATGTTTCCTCTTACATGTCTATGATTCTTGTTTTAGACGGTGAATTAACTTCCGTAGATCAGTAGAGTAGCTTCAAGTCTTGTGATTTATTAAATTTCATTATCAATATTGAATCTACACATTACTTTCTACATGGTATCAAAGCAGGATTCACATTAGAGAAAAAATTATTTTGCAGTTTAGTGTAGTAATATCTCTTTAGAGTTTGAAAGATGAAATTCAATAGGCTGATATTAGAGTATGCCTTGGAAGGAAACTCTAATTTCATTACATGGAAGGATCACATGGAGGTAATGTTGGATGACAACGGATTTCCATAATATGTCAAGACAAAATTTGCAAAACCAAGATCAGTTGATGCCCAAAACCTTGCTCAGTGGAAGAAATATGTAGCTATAGCTAGGAGGATCATCCTAGAGGGTATGAGAGGCCACATAGTCTCGAAATTACATGGAAAAGAGACTCCCTTTTCTATTTGGAAGACCCTCAATGAGCTATTCGAATAGAAATGAAGCAAAGAAACTTGATCTGATGAAAAAATTGAGGATTGAAGACAAAGGGAATGAAGTAGTATTTAGAGATGGGAAGGCCTACCTCAAGCATCTTGCTTCAAGTCAAATCAAGCAATTTGATGTTAGGATTGAGAGCCTATACAAGTTAGAGTAAGATGCATGCATAACCTTAAGGATTAAGGCAAAGACTAGAGATATGGTGGTTAATAGGGAGCATGTTAAACCTCTCAACATGCAGCCTCAAAAGTAGCCTCATGAAGTTGTGGGAAAGCTACATATGGAGAGGCGAAAAGGAAGAAGTGTGGGGACATCCACTAAAGCAAATACCTCCTGTAAGGGGACAATTCAATCCAAGTGGGCAAAGGGAGCACATGTAGCTATACTTCGAGGAGTGAGGTCGAGTGATGTAGATCCTTAGTCCAAGAGTTGCAGAAAATTGGGCAGGGTCCATTGAGGAATCCTCCTCATTGATCATTACCTTGCTATGAGGGCCCACAATATTCAGTAGCAGAAGGATCAACATCAGTCAGATACTGAGGAGTGCAAAGGAGTGTCAACAACAAAGTAGGAGGCTCAGTAGCAAAGTCAACAACAACACATTTTTCCTAATATAAAGTTGCAGACATAGTTGATTCAATTTTTTTTATTTTTTTTTAATGCTTCTTAGTTGCATATGTTGCAGTAGAAACAACAATAGTGAGAGGTGTTGCATGCATTACATTCCACAGGTGCAAGATCGGGGTGGTTGATAATCTGTTTATTGCTGAGAGGGAGTGTTGAAAATGCAACAAGAAAGTCTCAATTTTGATTTTGCCTTAATCAAATTATGGAAATTCGAAATTCCACATCAGCAGACAACTTGGAGGAGTTAAATGAGGTGACATCGATCTTATCACTCAGTTAAGAACACTCAATTCAAGCTAATGAGTTGAAGTTCAATTTGTTTGTGTTGATTCCTATAAAATAGGAGTATATTTAAGTTAATTCGAGTTAAGGGCACAAAGTTCAATTGTATGTAGTGATTCTGAAATTTTAGGAGCCTAGGTTGAGTTAATTTCAGTTGTAGTAATTTAATTTAGTTAAATTGAGTTATTTTCAGTTAAACTAGTTCTAACTGATAGGGGAGTTGGTGGAGGTCAAATTGTGGAAGTGGAACTTCAACCACACTCAATGATTATCCAATTAACTGATCAATCAACCTAAATTACCTCATGCATGTAGAGAATTTGAGTTAACCCATTGAGATGGAGATTCCAAGGCAATGTACTATTAGTTGTAGACTATTCCAATGTGTACATGTGGTGCATGCAGTCTAAGGAAGGACCTAGAGGAATTGCGTAATTCAATAGTGGGAAATTCCTAAATAATAGGGGCTAATTTTTGTGGCGGAAAAATGCAAGGAAATAGGAGCTTGGAGGGCTTGAAAGTTAGCTAAGTGTTGGCTAGAGTCAGTGAGTCAGGCAGAGGGATAGAATATACACTTGCAGGGTGTGCTCAAGCTTGAGAAAGCATTGTATTTCTTCTATATTCTTTGATTAATGCAATATAGATAGTAAGGGGTTTTGAGCAGTTACTTTCCCCTAATTAAATCTTTGTGCATGTGTGATGTTTCCTTTTGCATGTCTATGTTTCTTGTTTTAGATGGTGAATTAACTTCCACAGATTAGTAGAGTAGCTTCAAGTCTTGTGATTTAGTAAATTTCATGAGCAGTATGTTAGTTTTTGTAGCATCGGCTGTGTTCTAGCCATGAGATTTGGTGGAGAGACTAGAATACATGTATTCTCCAAAACCCAAAAATGGTTTTTGGAAATTACACCTAGAGACGAATTAAAATAATTAATCATTTTTTAATGTTTCCTAAGTCTAAACTTAGGAAATCTGATTAATTAAAGGGTATTAATTAAGTCATGGTGAGAATCTTCTAGAAGAAGACATGGATCGAGTTCTAGTTAATCTTAGTCATCGATTATGTTTTAATCTTGGTCATTGATGTCTTAATGAGAGATTATAAGAAGAAATTCGATGGCAGTTGGAGAAAACACTTAAGCATTCAATTTTTCTGGGAAATCGATCTCCAGAGTAGCAACATTCAGTTGCCGGAGGTGATTCAGTGAGATCGAAGCAGTGAGAGGGGCAAGGATAGTAAGGTTGGAGGGATATTTTCTAGTTCAGTGAGTGCATTGTAGAGAGGCAGTGAGTGCCATAGAGAGGCAGCACAATGCTTCAAAGGGGAATCTGTATTTTGCTGGGGAGAAGTAGTGGTTCAGTGCCAGAAGTTAAAGTGGGAGCCCGGAGGCCAGGAGAGACCATCTTTCATATAACAACTGATCAGATAGCGAGAGAGAAGCACTTCTGAGTTGTGCAATGTAGTACTGCATAGGCTAATGCAGGGACTGCGCAGAGGAAACAGAGAGCAGCTCATCTTGAGCCAAGGTTAGTGTTGGATCGCTAGTGGGAGTGATATTTTTGTCACTAGACTTATTATTAGTCATTTCTTTGTATGCATTGCTAGATTTGAGCATCGATAGTTTTGTACTCAGATTTACTACTACATAATAATTAAAACCCTTAGTTGCTGCACTGGTTTTCACGAGTTGGGTTTTCCCAGGACTTAGTCCAAAAATAATCGTGTATTTGTGTGTGTGTCTACATCTATTCTTCTAGCGTTTTATTTCTTCCACAATATTTATCTTTTGAAGGCTGCAGTGTATTAGTTTCGATATTTACCGTAGAACACAATAAATAAAATTTTCAATTAATTTAAGAAATAGAAGAAACTTAATTAGTTGTTGCAGTAGGATTCGGGGTTAGCCAAATTTTCACACAGTATTGAATATACACATTAATTTCTACATTTAAATTAAAGATTTCTATATCATATAAGACATTTTCTTATTACCAATTAATTATAATATTTTTGCTTAGCCAATTAAAAATTTTGAAACTTTATTTAACCTTTTTCTTATTATGTACCTGACATATCTTCATGTTAAAATGTAAGGTTGAAGCTTTATTTATCTTCTCTCTAAACATGCCCCACATTATGTACCTATATATTAGGTTAAAATATAAGATTTCATTAACAAGGATATGGATATGGATCGTGCTACCAAGGAAAATCAGGATTGGATAGAGTGTTGGACATACATGGATTTGTTAATATATATTGTATTGGAGATCTTGATTTCAAAAGACCTACAAGTGGGTATATGTTTAACTTGTTTGGAGGAGTAATTAGTTGGATGCCAAAAATAAAATACGTAGTGGCACTCTCAACTATAGAAGCTAAATACATGGTAACCGCTTATGCAAGCAAGGAATAAGTATGGTTACATAGATTATGTTCAGGTATTAGGTTGGTACAACAAGCTGTAATGATGGATTTTGATAGTTAGAGTGTAATCTTCTTTGCAAGGAACCTAGCTTATCATCCGAAAACAAAACGTATTTATGTTTAGTATCACTTCGTGAAAGATATGGTTGAAGACAAGAAGTGTTGTTGGAAAAATTGAACACTTTGAATAATGTTGCAAATTCATTAACAAAATCTAAGAGCATTGAGAAGTTTTCTTGGTGTAGAGAAACAACGGGCATTATTGTACTAGATTATTGATCAAGTACTCTCATGACCCCTTATGTGCTGAAAAAACAATAAGTGGGAGAATGTTGGATATATGTGTTATATTATTTTCATGACTATCCCCACACACTGTAAAAATGTGGGATGATTAGTAGGAGGGTGACAACCCACCCTATTTATTCTTCCCCTTTGTGTTGGGTTCGAGGGAAACACTTCTAAAAAATTTTGGGTAGTTTTTTGTGTCCATTTTTTGGTTGTTTTCGGCACATGGTTTTTGTTAAAATTGGTTTTGTGGTGCATGAAATTTTTTCTCATGGGTTTCTAGTTTTGGTTAAAGAACTATGGTTGTATTCTAATCCAGGGTAAATGATTAGTAGTTCATGAATGTTGCACGATACATATTGTATTGTAATATTGTATGTAAAATATATAGTGAAAATTTTTGTTGGTTTTCCAAGATTAAATCTATGTGTTAATGTGTGTGTTTTCCTACATATTTTTTGTGTTAATTAAGAATGTGTTTGCAATAATTAATTGTACAAGGTTAATACCTACAATTAACAGTCATTGAAGGATATGGGTTGAATTTTCCATCATCTTATTTCTCCATCACGTGAGTGCTTCCTAGAGCAACAACTTGATATGATCTCCTACACTTCCATCTTTCTTTTCTGTCACCATGAGAGGATCAATGGGATGGTGAGAGTGATAGTTCCCAAGTGAAACTAGCTTGGGACTCAACTCTTTATACCTTTGACCTCATTGAGAACATGCATCAACAAACAATAAGGAGCACACTACTTTGACACCACTGATTTGGGTTGTACAAGGAATGAAATGAAAGGAAATAAAGGAAATGAACACACACAAACATAAATATAGTAGAGAGCACTATAATATAGTGAAAACCCAACTTTCAATAAAATAGTGGAACACCATAGAGCACAAATTAGCTAGAGTGGTAACAACCTATCTTTGAAGAGGGAGAGACGATAGCTACACTCATTCACAAAAGCTATTATAAAAGGTTGAAGAATGACCTTTTAACATAAATAAATAACCCTAAGAGTTTAAATTCATAATCTTAGAAAATGAAGCATCAAAAGGTTTGTATGCCCCAAGGTGGTTAGTTGATATGTCAACTTCCTTAGGATGCAACTTTTGCATGCAATCTCTATTTGGGGTGCACAATAGCTTGTTGGAAATAACTGTCAACTTCCTGGGGGTGCAACTTTTGCATGCAATCTCTATTTGGGGTGCACAATAGCTTGTTGGAAATAACTATATGATGATTATAACTTTTCATTTGGGATATTACATGGCTTGGCAACCCTTGCCTCCATAATGGCCAAAAAACCATTGTTCAGGCCTCAAGAGGCCCTTGGATGTTTAGGACTGAGAAAAAAAAGGGAAAAAAAACTATCTAGAAGACAAAAAAACCATTGTTCAGGCCTCAAGGGACCCTTGGATGTTTAGGACTAAACAAAAAAAAAAAAACTAACTATCTAGAAGACAAGTTATTGTCGACTTAATGGATGAGGTGACTGGCCACTGATATCCACTTGGATCAATGATCCAAGTTTCATGCTTGGCATAATAATTCCCTTGAGTATTTTGAGCAATTTTAAACCAACGTAGGTCATTTAAAATTTCCAACCAATAAAAACTTTCTTTTTATATCACTAAATTTAAACAACTATGAAAAGTTGATTAGATAATTAAAGAAATCGTATAACATTATACTTTTACATCTTTTTGCTCTATTGTATGACATTCATCCTATCCCATTTTATGGTATTTTGTTCCCTTAAAATTTAATATCACCTTTAATAAAATAATGAATAATTATTCTTGTTTGCAGGTTTCTATGGTTAGCATTTGAAAAAGAGAAATTCAGAATATGATCCAAAATTTGGTTTTCAGGTTGACGTTTCAAGTCTAGAACAAGACTCATGATCACGAAAAAATCTCTTGAGAGAAGAAGGTGAAGGGACTCGGGTCTGCCATTCTTCTCTATACTTTTATCTCCAATTTTTTGAGTAAACGGATCTCATACCAAGTCTCCCTTCTATGAAGGGTTATAATTGTTGTTTGTAGGTTTTTGTGGTTAGAATTTAAAGAAGAGAAATTAAGAATATGATACACAATTTGGTTTTTAGATTGACATTTCAAGTCGAAAACAAGACCCATCATCAGGACAAAATGTCTTGAGAAAATAAGGCAAAGGGACTCAGGTCCACCATTCCTCTCTAATTTTATCTTCAATTTTTCAAGTAAACAAAAATCCAAAATAAGATCCATAATTTGTTTTTAGGTCCAGAATAGGACCCATCATCAATATGAATAATTAATGATGTGTTAATATATGTTAATTTTTAAAACGTTAAGATCATGTGTTGTTGTTTTTAAAGGTCATGAGTTATAATTTAGAGGGATAAGGATTTTTATCTCACATATAAGAAATTATTTATTAAATATATGGTTTTTATTGATAATAATTATTATCATTCATTCATAAGGTGTATATTAGTTAGTTTGAGTGGGGTTTAGTTCCTATTAGGTCTCAGGCTCAAACCTCATGGAGATGGGTTATGGATGGAAGCCACTTTTGGGGGAACTAAACTATCCCAAGGGGAATTTGAACTCAATCGAGCTTTGCACAATCTTGGTGATAACATCTCGCCAATGGGTGGATTGTTTTTCCATCCAATAGATGGGTTGGCCTCGACCTAGGCTTAGCCTAGTCAGGCTACACACACACACGTTCATTAAGATCAAAATAGGAAAGTAAGATAGTACTTAAAATTCTTTAACAATTTTTTCTTTTCTACTTCAAAAATATTAAGTAAAATTCACTAATATCACTATAAATTTGTTGACTTAAATTGCTAATTAGTATTTATATAATAAAAATAATAACATATTTTAAAGGACACATTTAAGCCAAACAATAAATTGGTGTATCAGACTCCTTGTTTGTGGTTTGATTATTCAAGTTGACTAAAGTATACATTATCTATATGTTCTAAATTTGAACATACAACCTCTTAGGAAGAAACACATTCTTAATCACATTCTTCATATAATATTCTTAGCATTATCCATTTTGGAATAGGACTTCCAAAAATTTAATTTAATTATCAATAATTACATCATAGGCATAATTATTTTGGAATATAGCTTCTAAAATTTTAATTCATTTATCAATAATTATTAGGTAGATAGTATGGATTTAACCTACGTGAAATATTCTAGAATATTCTTATTAACATTCACAAATCAAAGATTAATATTTATCTAAAAATAGTTATTCCTTTTCTATCCTTTTAATTAAACTGGTTGATTAAAAAAATGTCATATGAAATGATTTATGTTTTTTTTTTTTTTATAATTGGTAGTGATATGCCATGGTATTGACCCATGGCATTGTAACAAAGCTAGGTTTAAAATATTAATGGTAAAGTGGAGGATGTATATATATTTCACTCATATATTAATTCATTTTATATTTAATACTAATAATAACAAGTGTTGCGGGTAGCTTTGTCCCTGCCACTCAAGTTAAAAAAATTATGTTATAGGAAAAATTGCATAAAAAATATAACTTACATTGGATAATGCTAGATAAATTAATATACATATGGAATCCTATAGCATTGCTTTGGGATAAGATAATAAATTGAGATGTGAATTAGATAAATTTTGGTCCACACAAATTTTGGTGGGTAGTAACCATTATTAAGTCTACACATCTACAATTTTACTCCTACATGAGGAAAACATAAATTGTTGAAATGTGGCAACAAGAATATTCCAATTTTAATTTGTCCTTGAATTAAAATTGAGAATTAAAATGAGAATTTAGTCTCACCATCTACTTGAAAAATAATCAATTAATTCATCTTGAGTTAATTAGTTGGAGAAATTCAAGTTAGAAATCTTTGTGAAGTCATGCAATAGTTATCCCTTAAATTAAGGAGATTATCCCTTAATTAAGAAGATAAGGTTGAGTTGTATTTGAGTTGAAATTAGTTAGCTCAGTTTACTGAGTTAAGTCCAGTTAGAATAGTTCCAAACTGTTTGAGGAACTAATTGTGAGTTCAGTCAGTTAATGCATGCATGCATCAAACTAGTGTGCTCCAGATAACTAAAGATTCTCTCATTATTAACTCATGCATGTCTATTCTAAGAAAGACTGATCTAGGTGGATGTTGGTGGCCACCCACCTATTCCATTTGGACCCCCACAACTGTCTCTTTCAATTTTTCAGTTTCCTAAATTGTAGCACAGTTTACTATTTTTAGCAGTTTTTCTGGTCCTGAACTTTCGGAGCCGTTTTTAGGCCCTAAATGACGTTTTTTGGGGTGCTCGCGTAGATCTTTCTAGCGAGCTATTGTACGTGTCAAACGAAGATTGGGTGCCAAATTTACGACCCTGGGAAGTTGATGTACCAACTTACCCAAAACGGGGCCCACAATTTGGTGTTTCATCTTTTAGGGTTAGGTTTTGGGATGTTAAGGGTTTTCCATTGTTTCTCAACAATAAATAGGCCTTTGAGCCACATTGTAACATAGTTCAGAGGCATGTAGCCACATCTCTTCTCAGAGATAAGCTACCATCGCCCTAGCTGGTTTATTTCCATTTCTAGTTGTAAGCATATTTCAGTATTTTTCATTAATGAAATGAAGTATTATTTCCATTGCATCTTTGTATATATTATTATCTTTGTATGTTGTTGCGTTCCTGTTTAAATCTGGATCAGTGGTATCAGAGCGGTCTGCTTTTTCTCTGTTTTTTTTTGCATGTCCCCAACGAGGTTGGGATATAAAAGAGTTAGGGCTTGAACTAGTCAAACCTTTGCAAGACCAGCCTTGCAAATCCCAATGGCATCCCACGGCGAATGAAAAGAAAGAAGAGGGGGCAGGATATCCTATCAAAATCTTGCTCAAAGTAGCCCTCAAGTGGCAAAGGAACGCGATGATGGACAACTTTGCCCAGATCCTTCAGCGGCTACCCAGAGACGACGCATCGACTTCCAATAGCTAATCTGGAAACGCCACACCATTTAAGGTACAAGATAATTTTGAAATCCCCATCTTCGAGGGTTAAATAGATGCAGATGCCATAGATAAATGGCTAAATCTGCTAGATGGGTATTTTTTTGTTCATGAATTTTCGAGTCAGGAAAATATTATTTTCACTCTTCTCAAAGCAGCCCCCTCACGTCAAGGACTGGTGGGAAACCTACTGCGAGCAGAAGGATGAAAGCATAGGCTCACTATTTTTAGCCGCACCCACTTGGGATTCATTTCGGGATGCCATCAAGGAGCAGTACTCCCCTGTCAATGAGGACAAATACATCAAATGGACCACACTACGGTAGGGAAGGGACCAAGATGTGCCCGAGTTCACCAACACTTTTCATACCCTTCACACAAAGCTGGGTATCAAAGATTCTGATCTGCATCTGGTACTCAAATACTGTGGCTGCCTACACAGATACATCTAGGAAGAGATGGAGTTTCTAAACATTTCCTCTCTCGGCACAGTGTACCGATATGCTGTCAAAATCAAGCAAAAGTTCAAACAGAAGAAGCGAGACTTTGGATCTGCGAATTTGAAGACCAAAGGACAAAGCCAAGGCGGGGTGACCCAAGACAACCCGTCGAAGCCGCAAGAAAAGAACAACACCATGAAGTCAAAAAAGGACACAGGAAAGTGGTGTGAGTTCCACAAGAGCCCCACTCACAACACAAGTGAGTGTCGGACCAAGCAGTCATTGGTGGCCGAGTTGAAGGCTTTCGAATCAGATGCATGTT
>APFE030460000.1:0-25239 GCA_000404065.3 Pinus taeda
TAGCATACAATCCAGTGTTCCACAAAAACACCAAGCATATAGACACTCAGTTCCATTTTGTTAGAGAGAAAATACAGTCAAATGAAATTGCTGTTGAATATTGTAAAACTTGTGACAATGTGGCTGACATTTTTACAAAGCCTCTTGCACGAGTAAAATTTGAATTGTTTAGAAATATGCTAGGAGTCCAGGAGAACCCTTTCTCCATTAAGGGGGGGAGTTGAGAATAATTAATATTATTTTATTATTAATGGAGAAAATGGTTACATTTTTGTAACTTTCTCCCTAGTTTAGAATTAGTTCCTATAGTTATGGGGTTTGGATACAACTTCCTATTTCCTAGTATTGTATTTAATGATGTAATCTTTTGATTGAATTGCAATAGAGTGAACGAGAGACATCTCTCAAGTTTTGTGAGTGTAGTCTCCAGGTGCAGGCCACACCTGAGAGCTACATCTCTTTCTTTTCAATTCAATGCATATTTTATCTGTAAAAGAGACTTTCAAGGATAATAAAGAGAAATATGATGACTTCATCCAGGTCATGAATGCTTTCAAAGCCCGAAGGTCTGTAATTTTTTTATATAAAGATTGGCATTATCAATCAATACCTGTTATTTTCTTTGGTCTACATTAACTACACATGGTAATTTTTCTGGCAACTTTGCAGACTTGATACGGTCGATGTTATAGTTCGAGTAAAAAATTTATTTAAAGGCCATAATTCCCTTATTTTTGGTTTTAATATCTTTCTGCCTAAAGGTTATGAAATTATATTTCTTTCCGGGCAAAAACCTGCTGATTTTCGCCAAGCAACCCGTTATATTAATAAGATCAAGGTAATGCAGATGATCAATTATGTTAATAAAATCAAGACAATGCAGATGAGGATGTATTAGTTCTTTGATATTTGAAAGCTATTTTATATTTACAATCCAATTTATTGTAACTAGATGTGTTTTTGAAATGTTGAACTGGTATAGGAGTATTTGTTATAACATTCTTGTTTTGACATTCTTGTTTTGGTTTATTATTTTCAGACAAGGTTTCAAAGAGATGAACAAGTATACCCAAACTTTTTAAATATACTAAACATGTATAAATCTGGGTACAAATCAAGAGATGAAGTATACAAAGAGGTACTTTCTAGTGTTTTGCAAATATGAGAACATAAATGTTAATTTCTTCTAATTCTTTTAAGCTAAGTTATTCTATAAGGAATTTAATTCTATTTGTCTGTATGCAGGTGGAAACACTATTTTATGATCATCAAGATTTATTAGAAGAATTTAAGCTTTTTCTATCAAACTAGATAGGTGGAAACACTATTTTATGATCATCAAGATTCACTAGAAGAATTTATACTTTTTCTACTAGATGAGAGATTTATTAGAAGAATTTGCACTTTTACTAGCAAATGAGATAGGTGGAAATACTATTTTATGATCACCAAGATTTACTAGAAGAATTTATACCTTTTCTACTAGATGAGACACCTCCAACTCCCATTTCCAATGTGCATTTCTAGTCATTTCTATTGGGTATTTACAAAAAGAAATTGTGGTGAAGGCCTCTTATCTAATCACTATGTTATATGTTAAAAGAATGAGTGACTATGCTTTATCAATGTAGTTGTGAAAAGTACAAACTTAGAGAACCCATTGAAAGTTTTTTCCATTTTATATTAACATCTAGTTATGAATGATGTCATAGTATTGATTGCAAATTCCTAAAGCTATGCTCATTTTGCAAATAAACATTTTATTATTTAGTCAAAGTGGGTCATTATATTACAGACTCAATTCTATTCCATGTGAAAAGATTAGTAATCTTTTTGTGCTTTTAAAAATAACCATGGTCAATTTCACAATTAGAGGTATGTTTGAGAAGACAAAAATCAATAGTAATTTGTAGCAAAAGTTGAATTCAACAAAATAAGGCAGTGAAATGAAAATTGTTTGCCCTTCCTTATATTGGTGCTTCCAATATAGCATTTTAGTTTGTTTGTTTTGCTATTTCTTTGAAGCATATCCATGTTGAAATCTCTACAATGAATATTGTTAAATATAAGGGTATATTACATAATGTTAGCATTTTAGTTTGTTTGTTTTTCTAATGCTTTGAAGCATATCCATGTTGAAATCTCTACAATAAATATTGTTAAATTTGAGGGTGTATTACAAAATGCTTTTGTAACAGTATGCAATGTGTTGGTCAATGTTGCAGAAGGTGCAACATACAAATTAGGAACTGAATATGCATGTCCTGAAGAATCATCTTCTATATTGTAGCTTCTACTTTTTTCTCTTAAAACTCCAAATGTTCCAAAATCTATATATCTTCAAGTTTTTGTAATAAGATGGGTTCTTTCAAATATATTTCTTGTAAACATAGGATGTGAGATTGCATTAAATCATTGTTCCTTAGTAGATCATTTATATGTGTTTGTAAGTTGTGGGTTTTTACCGAGTGTTGAGGTATATGCATTTGTTTCAATGGATGGGTAATTATAGTGGAGTTCCCACTTTGTATTTTTTTTTTGATGTTCTATTTCAAGAGAAATTTTGGACTCTTGTCTAGAATTGGTATTGGATAAAGAGTAGAAAGTAACTTGTTATTATTATGGGTAGCTAAATGTTACAATTTCAAGGTGCTTTTACCCTACATGTTCTATTTAAATGTTCCACCTTTATGTTGGTTGAAAGACATATGGGTTATATCAATTTGACACATTTTCCACTGGCCCATCCCCTTAGATTTGTTCTTATTTATGAGTCCCATGTTACTCTTTTGAAACTACAGTGACAATTTATAGTTTGTGTATTATAATGTTGTCAATTGATTGAGTTCTTCTGAAGATTTCTTATTACAAACTGGAAACGATTCCTTTATTCTTTGTTTTTTATCAAGAATTAACTCCCACTATAGTTGCAATTCCAAATAGTTTCTTTTCACAGTTCTATTTTTATTTGGCTTACAACCTTTACTTTTAAAAATAAAGTGGATTATTTAACATACTCATTGTTAGAATGCATAGTTCATGCTTCAATTTGTGTTATAATGTTCTTGTTCAGTATTTTTGTCCAATCTTTGGAGTTAGTTATTAAATTCTAATTCTATTACTTTATGTGATTTCTTTTTTCATCTAGTGCTGATAATCTAGTAGGTTAGTCTAATAGGTAAGCTGGATCCTATTTTCTCTCGAACATTCTTCCCACCTTTATAGAGCACCTATATATATATATTGCACTTCTTAATAGATTATGGGTAAAGATCTCATTATCTAGCGAAAAAAGCTTTTTCCTAAAAGCAAATGATTATTGAAAGCTTGATTGGAATTGGCTTATAAGGAAAATGGAGAACCTTATTCATCACTAGTGTAACTATTGGTTATCAAGATGGGTTTGACTAGTTCTAGTTAAAACAGTTTTAGAAGCACAACATGTCTTCTGGTAAATACTATCTTTGATCCCTCGGGGCATTCTTTACAAGATTCAGTGGCTCTATTTCTAATTCATATGGTATGGTAGTAGGGAGAAATATGGATTGTCTTTAGTTAAGTGGAATAAATTTTCTCTCCCAAAATCCCAAGGGGGCTAGGTTTTCAAAAAAATATTACTATTTATGCCTTGGTAGCCAAGAGTGTATGGAGGATAATAAATTCCAATGGATTATGGACATAGGTTATTTGATCAAAATCTATCCAGCGAGACTCTACTTGATTGTTTGAGGTGTCCAAATCCCACAAAAAGGCTCGATGTTTTAGAAAGCTCTTATTGATGCCCTTCCATCAATTTATTAACTACTTTGTTGGAAGGTTGGTAAAGGTGTCCAAGTGAAAATAGGACTTGACCCATGGGTGGGGTGCACTGGTATATCATTTGCCTCATCTTATGATAACACACATTCCAGCCAATGGATATTACACCTGATCTCAAATTGCAGATCCACTAGCTTCAACAACATATCTATATGAAGATAAATAGACATATCCATATCCTCTGAATTTCTAAGACATTACCTTGTCCAATTTCATATCCATTAGATCTTGGGAGTATAAGGATAATCTAGTGATTCAAATTTGACCTGACCCATACCTTCATTTAGAGCTCAAGAAAATGATGTTCTAGGGATCTTCTCTAACTAATAGTTATCCATATGTTCATGAAAACTGATGTAGATGCTCTGGTTCAATGTGACCCACTCTTTTCACTAGGCATGAAGGTTCAGATTCTTCTCCACTGAAAATGAATCTCTTCATCTGTTTCAAAATTATAATGAGTGTGGAATGTTTTGATGCAAATCTGAATTTCATGCAGAACTTCTTAGATACTATGTCTCAATCTCTTGTCTCTCTCTTAGTCTCTTCATGAACATACCAACTCCTTGGCACAACATCTAGAGTGTGAATGAACTTGTGAGTGGAAGTTTGGGAACTTGCTTGGATATATTATCACTGGAACTATTTCTTGGAGATATGGATTATAACCAACCCAATAGCAACAAGAGGTCGGGATGATGACCAGCCCCTCAACTATCGTAGACAGGTTTAGGCCCCACTGATTATACCTTCACACCTTTCTTGGACAGATGAGGATTACTCCTTTAGGGAACATTACATTATCTAAGCGAGCATGGATGTTTCAGAGCTCAAGGTTTAGGTGATACTAAATATAGTATAAGAGGCTGTGATGAGCCGAGAACTAATACTGTTGCATCTATGATGAGCTGGCACCAAATAAAGGAAAGGGGAGCTATTATCCGGGTCAGGAACTAATGGTACACAGAGCTATTTCCCAACGAGCAACTGTGGTCGTATGAGCCGAGATCTAAGGTTAGTGATGGAGACACAGTTTCTTATCCATCACTAGTAGCATAGGTAGAAGTAGAGGTAGAAGCAGTTGACTAAGCAGTAGACCCAGTTTCTTATCCATCACTAGTAACATAGGTAGAAGTAGAGGTAGATGCAGCTGACTAAGCAGTAGACCCAACACGAGTAGATGTAGAGTAATATGTTTAAGCAAGACGAGTAGCATAAGTAACATAAGGAGTAGAAGAGATAGTAGATCAGTAGCAGTTGTTTGCAGTAACAGCAATAACAAGAGAAGAAGAGGTAGCCGGAATGTAAGATCGAGACCCATTATCAATAGCTTACCCACCACTATCTTGCCTGGTATCTATTCCCATCCCAGCTTCCCTTCACGTAGTTCCATCTTGAGTTTACCCAGCGCTAGGAGAGGTAGATTCAGTAAATGTAGAGTCTGTTGATTTTGCTAATTAACAAAGTGATCCAATTGATTCAGAAGCGATTGACATGGTTCCCGTACCAAAGGTACCAAAGTCAGTTAATCCAGAGCCAGTGAATGATCCAGTAGCTTACCTAGTTCCAGTCTACTAAGCTTCACCCGTTTACCCAATGGCTAAGGTAAAGGCAGTTGGACAGCCAACAATAGAAGTTCTAATTAATCAGTCAATGGAGATTACAGAATATCCACTTATACCTTATCGAGATCTAGAACCAGAAGCATATCAACTCTAAGCACGCTACGCAGCGTCTGTCTATCCAATACCATCATCTAACCCAACAACACCAGCAACAGATCCTGTTCTGTGCCATCATCCATCTCTTGACCAGAATTGCTGTAGATAAAATATCCACTTATACCTTGGTGGAAGAACTCTATTCTCGTCATTGGATCATCCTAGAACACTCACACACCTAACTTGTTATTAGTACCTATTCAATGGTGGCTGCTAGTACCTATTAATCTAAGCGTAGGGAGGGGAAGGAACAAAGCTATAAGCGAAGGGATTGTAAACAAGTGATTCAGTTAATCCAGTAGTTGATTCAGCAACCATTGAAGCAGTTGAAGATACATACCCATGCCCAGAAAGCTAATCCAGCTATATAGGACCAATAGTTTACTCGCCACCACCTCTAGTACTAGCAGCAACAAGAAAAGTAGATGTTTTTTCAGTTGAATATGTAGTTGACTCTACAACAACAGGTTCAGCATAAGTAGATCTTGTCGATTAAGCAAATGAACTAGTACCTTGTTATCGAGATGATGACCTTCGTGATCGAGTTGTGGATGATCCATATAGAGACACATATAGGGAACTAACCACTACACATGGAACTAACCACTACACATGGGGAACAGGAAATAACCACCACATTAGATAAAACCACCTAATGTAGTGATAGAGATAGTGGTCAAGATGAATATATGATGATTTTAGGTCTAGAGGTGAATGAGCTGAAGGAGCTTTTCATGATTGATATAGAGTAAAAGAAACACCAGTAGCGATAGTAGTAGATATAGCACCAAAAAAATAGATCATGTTGGTTCAGCACCAGTAATAGTAACAGAGCTAAGATCATAGGTCTCTTTACCAAGAGAAAACACAAAGGCTACATACGCAGAATCGAGAGTCCACCTTTCATGTTAGAGAGCGAGATGGAGTTAGTTCCACATCAGAACCATATCTAGTCGCACGAGTAGGGTCCACCTTTCATGTTAGAGAGCGAGATGGAGTTAGTTCCACATCCGAACCATATCTAGTGGCACGAGTAGAGTAAGAAACAACAGTTCTAACAAGATTCGATCCACGATTACCGTTAACACCATATCTAGTAGGTAAATTAGTAGTAGAGTAAGCATCCTAATCACCATATGTGTTGAATATGAAATGAATTATTTCAACCAAATTGAGAAGCCAACAGTACTATGAAGAACAATACATATAAAAAATATAGATAAAACAATTAAAAAACACAGTCAGTGTGTGAGCTAAAAAATGTTGCAAATTTCATATATTCATTCAACTATTAACTACATTATTAAATAGTAAAACTATTACTAAAATCAGCTCTCGAATAAATCTACTTGAATTACAACTAATTTCATCACTTTCTAGAAGCACTAACCACCTTAACAATCTCCTGCTTTAATTTTGCAGTGAACACAAAATCTGCTTGCTACTTTGTCAGCATTTTACTTAACTAATTAATCATTATTTCCAACACTCCCCCATAATGATTAATGAGGATTTACTATCTTATCTCTTATTGCCAAAAACTGATCTTTTTCCACTGCTTTGGTGAAGATATTTGCTAGTTGATGCTAAGTATTTATATCTTTTAATTCAATATCCTTCTTCTGTACCAAATCTCTAATGAAGTGATATTTCAGGTCAAAATGTTTTGTCGTGCTGTGATGAACTCGATTCTTTGCTAACTTGATGGCACTTATATTATCACAATAAATCACTGTAGGCTGAACTTGTTTCTCTCCAATTTCTTCCAAAATTTTTCTGAGCCAAAGAGCTTGTGTACCTGCTGAGGTAACTGCAACATACTCCACTTTTGTAGATGAGAGGGCAACAATGCTTTGTTTTTTTAATCAAACCAGAACCAAAAGAGAAACAATTTCCAGATGTGGACTTACGGTCATCAAGACTACCTCCCCAATCTGAATCACTAAATCCAACAAGATTGAACTTTTCAGAAGAGTAGTAATGAATACCAAAATTTAGAGTGGCTTTCACATACCTTAAAATCCTCTTGGCTGCCTTCATATGTATTTCAGATGGATTTGTCATATATCTTGAAACAAGTGAAACTGAATATGTAATATCAGGCCTTGTGTGGGTTAGAAATATCAAGCTCCCCACAATACTTCTGTAAGTTTTCTCATCAACTAAATCAGCACCATCATCTCTACATTACACCTCTCCATGAGCACTTGGAGTAGGGGATGGATGACAATCAAGCATATCAAATTTATTTAACATATCATGTGCATACTTTGTCTCACAAATGAAAATCTCATCCTTACTTTGATAAACCTCCATTCCTAGAAAATATTTCATGATGCCTAGATCTTTCATCTCAAATTCATTCATCATAGCAGCTTTGAATTTATCATTCATCTTAGAACTAATACCCATATACAATAGATCATCAACATAAAAACTTATGATTACAATATCAATACCTTCTTGTTTGTAGTAAAGGGTAGGATCATTCTTACTTCTCTAGAAGCCATTTTCCTGAAAGTATCCATCAATCCTTGCATACCACGCTCTTGGTGCTTGCGTGAGGCCATACAAAGCCTTCTTCAACTTGTAGACATTATTCTCCTATCCTTCCACTTCAAAATCTTGTGGCTACTCCACATATACTTCCTCTTCTAGGTACCCATTCAAGAAGGCACTTTTCACATCCATATGATGTATGCTCCACTTTTTATGAGCTGCTAATGAAATCAACATTCTAATGGTCTCCTATCTTGCTACTGGCCAAATGTCTCTTCATAATCAATTCCATAATTCTGTGTGAATCCTTTAGCAAGTAATCTTGCTTTGTGTCTTTCAACACTCCCATCACTGTTAAATTTAGTCTTATAGACCCATTTGGTGCCAATCTTTTTCTTTTCACGTGGAAGCTCTGTCAACTTCCAAGTGGCATTCCTTTGAATGGAATCCATCTCTTCTTGCATGGCTTGCATCCAAACATCATTAGTACATGCATCTTCAAAACATGATGGTTCAAATTCAGCCTTGGCTAATAAAGCCAAATTGACTATCTCACCTATTGGGCTTTCTTCATGTGCTTGATATGCACTCCTCTCATAAATATCACTCAATCTTCTTACCTTCCTTGTAGAACTTGGAGAAGGAGACGAACTTGAACTTGATGTTGAAGAAACTGATCAAGGGCTACTTGGTGGAGTTAAGCCACTAGTTACAAAAACATTAGTTGGCTACTCATGATCATTATCAACAATTATATCATCATTCAAAACAGATTTTGTCTTCTCAACATGTCCTTTTTGATGACCATAAACTCCCCCTTCATCAAAAATTACATCTCTTGAGACAATAAGCTTGTTAGTTAGAGGATTATACAATTTATAAGCCTTGCTTGTCTCACTCTACCCAATAAAAATTCATAACTCACTCTTTGCATCTAACTTTCTTCTATTTTGATCAGGTACATGCACATAAGCCAAACAACCAAAAACTTTGAAATGATTAACATTAGGCTTTTCTCCATACGTAGCTTCATAAGGAGTCATATTTTCCAGTGCACTGGTGGGGCTACGGTTGAGGATGTATACTGTTGTAGCAATTGCATCTCCCCAATAAGAGTTGCTCAATCCCTTAGTTTGTAGCATGCATCTTGCCATTTCAACCACAGTACGATTTTTTCTTTCAGCTATGCCATTCTGCTCGGGTGTGTATGTTGTAGTATGCTGCCTCCTGATGCCATTCATATCACAATAACTCTCGAAAGCTTTTGAGCAGAATTCTCCTCCACGGCCAGTCTGCAAACATTTGATTTTGCACCCTCTCTCATTTTCTACAAGGGCTTTGAACTTCTTGAATGTATCTAGGGCTTCACTTTTGGCCTTCAAAAAATATACCCAACAATTTCGTGAGTAATCATCAATAAAAGTGATGAAATATGATGACTTACCCAAACTCTTAGTTTGCATAGGACCACATATGTTTGATTGAACAAGCTGAAGTGGGTGATGAGGTCTCCATGCACTACCCTTTGGAAACCTTTCCCTTGCATGCTTTCCTTTAGCACATCCTTCACAAACCTCCTTATGCTCTTCTACCTTAGGCAAACCAGAAACTAATGCATGTGAGGTTAGAAGCTTCAAACTCTGAAAATTTAAATGCCCATACGTGAGATGCCATAACCAACTTGAATCCTCATAAGCCATATTAGCAAGATTGCTATTATGTTCATCAAACCTCAAGGGAAACATCCTATTTCTTGTCATAGGCACAACAGTGATCACCCTATTTCCCTTATTCTTATCATAGATAGTACATGTCTTATTTTCAAAGACTACTTTATAATTTTTCTCACAGAGTTTCCCAACACTCAGCAAATTATGCTTCAATTGTGGAGTATAATAAATGTCATGAATACTCTTTATACCTTCTTTTGTTTGGACCTCCATAGCTCCTTTGGCATCAACCGCCAATGATTTATCATCACCAAGGTGGATCTTGGATTTGAAACTTCCATCCTTTGCTGAAAACAACTTCTCATTCCCTGTCATATGGTTAGAGCATCCAGAATTGAGGTACCAAACATCTTTACTAGTATTTTCACCTTTGACATAAGATAAAAATAAGTGATCTGGAGGATACTCACCTCTTTCTTGAGCATAATTAGCATTTTTACCTTCTTTCAATCTGCATTCTCTTTCAAAGTGACCATACATGTTACAATGGTAACATTGAACATTTCTCTTATGAAATCTACCTCTACCTCTTCCTCTGAAACTACCTCTTCCACTTGAGCCACCTCTTCCTCTACCTCTTGAATAATTTTGGTTTTGCCATTCACCTTGACCTTGATGGCTTTTGGTGCTGCTGCTACTTGCATCTTCATTCTTTGTAATTTGTAATTTAGAGGAAAAAGCTTTCTCTACAGCTTCAAAAGTTTCCTTTAATCTTTCTTCATGAGACATCAAAGATCCAACCAATTCATCAAACTGTAGTTTTGTTAAATCCTTATTTTCTTCCATGATTATTGCAACATGATTCCATCTATGTGTTAAAGATCTCAATACTTTTTAATTAAAACTTCATTACTTACAACTTCTCCAAGTGTAGCCATTTTATTGACCACATCTTTGACTCTCACACAATAGTCACTGATACTTTCAGCTTCTTGCATCTTCAAATTCTCGAAATCTCGCTTCAATGTCTCAAGCTTGACCACCTTAACTTGATCACTACCTTGGTAAGCTTCTTGTAGAGTCTCCCAGGCAGCTTTGGCAGTTTTTGCTCCTGATATTCTCGGAAATAAGCTCTTATCAAGAGCTATCTGAATGTGAAACAAATCTTGAGCATTCTTCTTCCTTGCTTCCTTTCTTGTTGTTCTTTCATTGGTTGTAAGAGCATTCCAATCAGCTGGCTCCTCATATCCTGATTCAACAATCTCCCACAAATATTTTCAAATAAAAAAGGTTATCATCTTAATGCACCAATAATCATAATCGTTCCCATCAAATTCTGGAACTAGCACGTGGTTAGAATTCGACATGAATAACTTTGGCGAAATTCCAACAATACAACTTTAACCCAAAATAGTTTTACCTGCTCTGATACCACTTGTTGAATATGAAATGAATTATTTCAAGCAAATTGAGAAGCCAAAAATACTATGAAGAACAATACATATAAAAAATATAGATAAAACAATTAAAAAACACAGTCACTGTGTGAGCTAAAAAATGCTGCAAATCTCATATATTCATTCAACTATTAACTACATTATTAAATAGTAAAACTATTACTAAAATCAACTCTCGAATAAATATACTTGAATTACAACTAATTTCTAGCACTTTCGAGCAGCACTGACCACCCTAACAATCTGCTGCTTTCATTTTGCAGTGAACACAAAATCTGTTGGCTACTTTGTCAGCATTTTACATAGCTAATTAAGCATTATTTCCAACAATATGCAGATCCTCTAGGTCGAGAAACAGTCTGAGGCATTGAAACTCCAAGAGAAACTACAAGAGCAGTAGTAGAATCCTATGTTTATTCAGTAGATTAAGAAAATGAACCAGGACCAGCAACATATAATCTAGAAGCTAAGGTAACAGCAGAAGCAAGGGAAGATCAAGACCTAGTAGCAACACTAACCAATAAAGTAGCATCCATAGTAGAAAGAGATGGAGATGCGTCGGGTGCAGTTTAAGTAGTTCAATTTCCAGATCAATACCTAGAAGCGGAAAAAGAACCAAGCCGACAGATAACCCCTAGTTGACCAGTAACAATGTATCGCCATGATCGCCATTTTCTATCCCTTGTTACTCGAGTACTAGCATCCCCATTCCTATTCCTTGCTAAATGCTTGTCTGAGACGGTCCATCCAAAAGCTAACATAATAGGATTATAATTGTTCACAACTGCAAGAACATAAGTATAACTAGGTGGTAAGGCATAGGTTCAATAAGGTAATGCACGGGAAGTATCAGAGCGAGTAGTTTCTTAAAAAATAGCATCAACAAAGGAAGAAGTGTTATTAGTGAGTTTCCAATCCAATTGGAACCATTCCAGACCCAAATCAGGAGGCAACATTCCTGAACTCCGTAACAACCCCATATCTAGATCAGGTAGTAAACTCGGGAGAAAGAGTATGCTTTAAAGACAGTTTACTCGGAATCTGTTCATACGGAAGCAGTAGTCATTTCCATTGAGCCATATGTAAAGCGAATCTAAGGTGCACCTTCAACATGGGCACCTATAAGGTACAGAATGGGAGGGGAAAGACCATTAGGGCTAATGAACACTCCTAAACCCGAGATGGCCAAAAATCAAGTTATATTAGGTTGGGAATTTTTCTCGTAAAATTCCAAAAACAAAATCACTTGAAGAGAGAACAATGCTCTGTTTTTCTCGAGGATCTTAACACAGGGAAGTTATAAAAAAAATATTTTATGAGAACATAGTATTACACACACCTACAAAAGCTTTGTATTCATTAATAAAAGACCAATACAAACTTCATCCTCTTAACAGAGGGATTCACCAAGAACTTCAAAATTACACTGTCTCCTTTTGAACATATTTACACTGCTCTGTGTAAATTTTTCATTTACATTTACTATTGTAAATGAAATTCTTACATATCACGTGTTGCATATATTTCTTCGCTCACTCTGCTCTTTTCTTTTGTTTCGCACTGCTGTGCGTTTCAATACTAAAAAAATACTATGAACAACACATTTCAATACATCTGTCTTCCTTGTGTCATAAAACCAAAAACTACACTCGTGGATAAAAAACTAATAAAATTGAAAACTTACCTACATTTACCAACCCATAGTAAATTTCATTTACTGTTTTACTCAAAAAAAACGGCGGTCAAAAATGAAACTTTTACTCCACATCAATTTCATATTGCAGCCCTCTACTTCAACCATTTAATTATGCAAATTCAGATAGGACGATACAAGGATAAAATCATTTGCGACATTATGCCGATGGACGTATGTCACATCTTATTAGGCAAACCTTGGCAATATGATAGAAAGGTGACACACGATGGAGTGTTGAACTATTATAAGTTCGAAAAATATGGGGTTAGGCATACCCTTGTGCCTATCAGGAGAGAGAAGGAAACAGCTGAAGTAAATGAAACTAAGGCATTGCTAATGAGTGGAAAACAGTTTTTAAAGCAGGTTGAGAACAGTGAAATAAGTTATGTTGTAGTCAAGAAGACAAGGACAGTTCTATTGCATACGGAAATCACAGATTTACCTATAGAAATACAGCAGATGTTGGAAGAATTTACAGATATAGTAGTGGACGACTTGCCAGATAAGTTACCTCGCAAGCGGAGTATTAGCCACCATATCGATTTCATACCTGGAGCTAGCTTACCAAATAAGGCAGCTTATCGAATGAGCCCCAAGGATAATGAAGAAATCAAAAAACAGGTGCAGGAGCTATTGGACAAAGGATTAATCAGAGAGAGTTTAAGCCCATGTGCTGTACCAACAGTTCTCGCCCCCAAAAAGGGAGGAGAATGGCGGATGTGCACCGATTCCAGGGCCATCAATAAAATCACCATCCGGTACAGATTCCCGTTACCACGTATGGATGATATGATGGACTGTTTGACTGGGGCAGCTTACTTCTCTAAAATATACTTAAAAAGCGGATATCACCAGATTCGAATACGAGAGGGAGACGAGTGGAAGATAGCTTTTAAAACTAATGAAGGATTATATGAATGGTTGGTCATGCCGTTCGGGTTAAGCAATGCACCCAGCACATTCATGAGACTCATGAATGAGATGCTAAAGGAATATATTGGGAAGTTCGTAATTGTTTATTTGGACGACATTCTTAATTTTAGCAAGACGAGAGAAGAACACTTCTGGCATGTGCGCAAAGTGTTGGAAAAGCTACAACAAAACAAGTTATTGATAAATCTGAAGAAATGTACGTTTCTGCAAAGAGAGTTAATTTATCTGGGATTTGTGATAGCAGAAAACGAATTGAAGATGGATCCAGAAAAGGTAACAACAATAATAAATTTGCCGTCACCGAAGAATTTGTTTGACGTAGGTAGTTTCCATGGATTAGCAAGTTTCTACAGGAAGTTTATTAAAAATTTCAGCGGAATTTGTGCTCCTATGTTGGAGACCATAAAAAAGGCCAGCCAACCTTTTCAATGGACAGAAGCAGTAGAAAAAAGTTTTCAACTATTGAAAAAGAAGATAACAGAAAGACTGATTCTTAGGTTACCAGATTTTCAAAAATTATTTCAGGTACGTTATGATGCTAGTGGAACAACAATCGGGGCTGTACTCAGTCAGGAGCACAGTCCTGGAGAATTTTTCAGGGAAAAACTAAATGAGAGTAGGCAGAAGTACTCCTCATATGACAAGGAATTTTACGCAGTGGTACAGGCTCTAAGGCACTAGAGGAATTATTTGTTAGGGAACGAGTTTGTGATTTTTTCAGATAATTCTGCATTACAATATGTAATGCAGCAACACAAGCTTAATCATAAGCATGCCAAATGGGTGGAGTACTTACATAGTTTTAATTTTGTGCTGAAACATATCAGCGGACAAGCAAATAAGGTGGCCGACGCATTGAGCAGAAAAGCTCTACTTTTACAGGAAAGCACTGTACAGGTTTTGGGTTTTGAACATTTACGAGATCTTTATAAGACAAACACAGATTTCAGAGAAGCCTATCAGGCGTGCCAAAACCCTTTGATAAGGGGAAATAACCCTTGGCTAGATTACAACATACAGGAGAAATTGCTTTTTAAGGGAGGACAATTGTGTATCCCCAGTTGTTCTATGAGGGAGAATATTATTCGTGAAAAACACAGTGGGGGTTTGGGTGGACACTTCGGTATAGACAAGACCTTGGAGCAACTTAGTCAATTTTATTTTTGGCCAAGAATGCGACGAGACGTACAACATTTTGTGGCTAAGTGTAAGTTGTGTCAATTAGCGAAGGGACATAGCCAGAACACGGGATTATATATGCCATTGCCTATTCCAGGCAGACCTTGGGATTCAATGAGTTTAGATTTTGTTTTGGGACTGCCAAAAACGCAGAAAGGTTATGATTCGGTGATGGTAGTGGTGGATCATTTCTAAAAAATGGCACATTTTGTACCTTGTTGGAAACCTAGTGACGCCACTCATGTGGCCCACTTGTTTTTTAATGAGATTGTCAGATTACACGGGTTGCCAACAACCATCCTATCAGACAGAGACGTGAAGTTCACGGGACATTTTTGGCATACCTTATGGAAAAAAATGAACACCCAATTAAGCTACAATTTTGCTTATCACCCACAAACCGACGGGCAGACAGAGGTTGTGAACAGAAGTCTGGGAAATCTGTTACGTAGCTTAGTCAGAGAGAATTCTCGAATGTGGGACTGAGTGCTAGCGCAGGCAGAGTTTGCTTACAACGATTCGCCGAATCGTAGCACGGGTCTCAGTAGCTTTCAGATCCTATTTGGCATGCACCCTTGTGGAGTGCATGAACGTCGGGATCTTGGTTTACAGGAATGATGGAGTGTGGATGGAGAATATTTTGCTAATGCAATGAGGGATTTACACGAACAGGTGAAAGCAAAATTATAGGAAAGCAGCTCAAAGTATAAGGAACACGCAGATTTAAGAAGAAGAGAAGTTCATTTTGAGGTAGGGGACGAAGTTCTGGTACACCTACGTAAGGAACGTTTCCCTAAGGGTACGTACAATAAACTGAAGTACAAGAAGATAGGGCCTTGTAAGATCTTGCGAAAGTTTTCAGCGAATGCCTACGAAATACAACTACCACCTGGAGTAGGCATATCACCTATCTTCAATGTGGCAGATCTGTTTCCGTATACAGGCGAGCTGTTGGAGGAAAAGAAGGATGAACCTGGACAATCCACGCGGAACACCCAGGAAGACGGAGAAACATGGAAAAGACAAATGTCGTATTTCCAACCTCCTGAGATCGAAGGCATCCTCGAAACTCATAGATAAAGATTGATTCTTCCATTTTTTCTCTGTGATTGAAGGATCCTATCTCACCTCAACGATCCATTCTTGGTTGAGTTCATATAATGGATTCATTTTATAATAAATAAAAATAATTTTATCATGAAACCTGACTAGCTTAGTTTTGATAGATGTTAATTGATCTGTGATTTCCAGACAATTTTTGATATTCAATGCAATAGACCCAACCTGTGTCGAATATTCCCACTAAACTTGCTATTATGACTGTGTCGCAAGTACAGGCAATGCCAGTTGTGTGTCAACCTCAAGTCTCACAGGTTGCAATACAACAACCTCTTGTATCTATAGCTCAATCACAACCTCAGGTTAGCACTTCCTTACCTGGAATGACTCAGGCTCAAATGGGTATTATAACTCCACAGCTTCGTCAATCTTCTAGTATTGGACAACAACAAATGGTCCAGCAACCATGGCTGGCACAATACCAACAATCGCAATTCCACCAAACCTACCGACGAACTGAACGACACGGCTTCATGGGTAATGGACAACTACCCTTTCAAAATAGTTACCAACAATCACACTATACTTGTTATGTCCAACAACCTTATCAAAGTTACCAACATTAGATACATTATGCTGGTATGCAAAGACCTACTGCTCAGGTGATTCCATCTTATCCTAGGTATGCTTAACCTAACTTGAATCAACAATTGCCTTTTGTAGCAACTCTAGAATTACCAGATTTCAACCGGCTGACGAATGATCCAATTGCATATGCCCCATGGTGGCGATCGATTCCTCATAAACTCCCCTCCGATATTCCTAAATTCAATGGAAATCCAGTAGAATATCCATCAAATCATGTAATGACTTTTCATTTATGGTGCTCATCTAACACCTTAAATGATGATTCGATTAGACTTCACCTTTTTCAGAGAATGCTCACTGGTCCAAAAGCGAAATGGTATATTGAATTTCCTAGAGCTTCGTTTGATAACTTTAGTGCCTTGCCACTACCATTCTAACCCACTTTCAGTTACCCATAAGGTACGAAACATGAACAAAAATCCTTAGCAACTTTAAACAGACCATGTCTACTCACATATCTCATCATATTCATGAGTGGCAACGCCGTCGTCGAATGGTAGAGGAATATGTTCCTGATCAGCTTTTGGCTGAGTGGTTTATTACGTCCTTATTGCCTTCAATTACTGAAGACATGGCGAAAGGAGGAGTTTTCACTTAAGAGAAAGTCATTGCTTGTGCCCAATATATAGACTTGATCTATACTTAGTCTAGCACACTCTATGACAAAATTCTTGGTGCTCGCAGACCAACATTTTCCATTCCTCCCCCTGCTAAATCAAACAAGGACTCTCATGTCGGTGATGGTGTGATCGGTACCTCAAGCATGCAAACTGCAATGGCACCCTTTGGTAAATCTCTTGCAGTTTCTAGTAAAAAAGGAAATGACAAACCTCTTGCCTCAAAGATTAATGCCATGTCATCTAACAAGGCAAAGAATCCTAAGAAACCATGGGGCAAGAAGAAATGAAAAGATAAAAAGAAGAAACAAGAGAGTTCAACTCCTGAAAAATCTTTTGAGAACCCTCTTGGGCGAAAGAAACCTCGTGATCCATTTTATGTTTGTAACGAGGACCATTGGATGAGAGATTGTCCACATCGAGCTGAGGTTACAAAATTGCTAAAGACTTCAAATGCCTCTGCAGTATTGACTGATCCATTTCCAAACCCAGAAACTAATATGGTTACTATCGATCATGCTTCCACATCCCAAGTGCTTATGTTATCCGTCTCAAAATAGTTGAATGATGCTTTGATATTGACAAGGAACAAAGATTATGGGAATCCACCATCGTCAAACAACAAGGCTACAATTCAACCTAGTAGTTCGACGATGACTTCGCTAGAAGTTTTTACGCCTGTTATTCCTAAATTAACTATAAATCCACCAAAGGGAGTCATACATAAGTCGAAATTTAGTCCTTGTGCTCGAGCTGCACATAATTATAACATAGTGGAGGATCTAGCTCAATTGCCATCCGCTATGTTGACGCTAGAAGTACTGCAGAACTGCCCCTCCCAAACACAGGTTCTGTTATTAGCAATAGGTGGGATTGATCCAGTGGATTCCAATCTTGTGGCCTTTGACCATAAAGGATATGCACCTTAGTTACTGGCTCAACTCGCTTTCCTTACACACATAAAAGTCCTCAATAAAATTGTTCATCGAAAGATCATTGATGAGGGGGCATCCCCTTGTATTATGTGAATGAGTTTGTGGAAAACTCTAGGTTCACCACCCTTGTCTCGATCATGAATGACATTAAAGGCATTCGATGGAAGAACATACGTGCCATATTGGATTTTAAGTAACTTTCAAGTCGAATTGGGGTGGAAGGTCGTAGAGATTGAAGTCGAGGTCATTGATGGAAACCTTGACTACAATATCTCATTGGGAAGGCCCTGGATTTATGCCATGGATGTTGTTGTGTCTACATATTTTAGAAATATTGCATTTCCTTTTCAAGGTGGAATTACAATCGTTGACCAATTAGCTTTCTTTCCTAATAGTTAACAGGATTTTGGAAGCATTCCATTGATCCACACAAGTTCTCAATCACTTCAACATGTCGAAGTAGGTGTTATCAAGAAATCTAGTGTCTACTCAGAGCTGCCAGTCCCACTAAGGTGGGTAGCTATCTTAGAAACAAACAAACCAAAACTACTTTCGCCTTCCTTTATGAGAAGTAGATAAGAGGAGAATAAAGGACACCAAGCTCAATCTTGCGCTTGGTTCCTTGCTTGGTTCCTCTCCCTTCTGACAGATCTTTGCCACTCCTTCTTCGTTCACCCAACTTCAGAGAATACCTGTGGAATCAAAGCAACATAATACTATCGAAGAACAGAGATCTACAATCATAAACAATATAGGACCAGATATATATTGACTACACAAATGCATATATCATCAAACATACAAGAATGTGGAGGAAAACTTGAATATTTTTATTAATATCAAGAATAGCAAAGAGGGTTACAACCCATTATTCTGACCCAGTGTCATCCTCTCAGCATGAAAGCCCTTCTTCACCTCATGAAAAGCTTAGATCACCCAACACTATGATATTGCACCAAGAAACCAACAACACTTCCTTACAAGATACAAGATTCGAGCCTCTGGATCTCTGTGATGAGGGATCCATATATAGATGATTGTAGGGGATGAGTCAGCTTCTGGGATTTTGATTAGTGTCCTCTTTCTGAAAGTTCTTGATTCCACTTGGAGATTGATGATCTCTTACTCATCCCTGGGCAAATTCAGAGAGGCAAGTGTCACAGGAGAAGTTTCTGGAAGATTCCATGATCATCCACCTTGCAAACTGTCTCTACCATTTGTCTACTCTCGCCAATTACACCCTACAGAAGGGATTTCCAATATGCATCACACTTTTTAATCTGAGTAGGTGAGATGCATTGCACCCTCTGCACTGGGTAGTCTGTATAGTCCATTTTTGACCAGTTCTGAGCAGTTTTCTATGGAGAACTTCTGGGAGATGATGTAATCAGCTGACCTTATTCCTTTAGGGTGTGAAGAAACATTTTTAGGGACTCAGAAGCCCTTGGTTTATGGACATGTGTGATTGGGGTTGCAGTGCCCATAAATGTCTATAACAGTTGCCCCCTAAAGCATGAGGTTGCTAATCTTATGATGTCGGGTGAAATGCTTTATCATGAGGATTCAAAGTTTTTTTGAGCTTTAAGGCGACCTATAATAAGATACAATAAAAAGCATTATCTTCATAATATTTTTCATGATCTAGCTAAGGCAGGCATTCCCATGCTCAACTTTATAAATTCATTTCCATGTACATAGGACAGACAATCGTCTCTGTAGCAGACCGATGATTCGGACGGAGTCATCATCCTTTGATTCAGATGATCATTTGTTTGGCAATGATGTACACTTGATGTCTTTATATTCCTGAACATATCGTAGCCTAGATGGATGAAACTAGATCCGGGGTCTTCAAACTCGTTCAATCTTCACTCAGAGTACAAGTCAATCCATGTGAAAGATGTTCTCGAGTTGAACATGGAAAGACATCGCCTGATTACCAGCCAATAATGTAAGCTGTTAACAGGAACGAGAGGAATCACCGATAATGATGATGAACCTCAAGGTACGATAGTACAATTCACGTGGTGTGAAAATGGGACTTGGTGTCGAACACCACATAAAATCTTTCGGTCGAAGGCCATTGATGTAAACCTGTCACCGGAAGTGAGAAACTTGCCATTGAGGCATGCAAGGTTCAAAGTACTGAAAGGGTAGTTCCTAGGTTGATTTCTTGGATAATGAGCTGATTTCGACAAGAAGTGACCCATCGTAGGAGGGCCTTAATTAATCCCACATCTACGACACGGAACGGAGCAAATGATTTTGCAGGTGAAAACGATTTGATGATACAGGGTTCAGGGTGGCGGTCATGAAAGAATGGAGCGTGAATGTATTATAGTGGATGAGACAGAGGTGAATTCTCTGAGCGACATCTCTTGAAAATACTGGTGACACTGAAATGGATTGGTACCATTAACCCCAAAGATGGATGGTACGATGGACCAATGGTGATATGACTGATGAACGGAAAAACCCAACCTGACTTAGACGTGGAGTGAAAGTGTCATGTTCAAGAGCGACTTGCTACCAATAAAGTTTCTTCAAGTTTTCTTCCCTATTTTCCCGAGTCATTGCTGACCAGTACCTCTTTATTTTTATCAAGCTTGAGGAGGCTAACATATGCTTGTTCTATAATTCGCCCTTCGGGTGAACCCGTTGCTATGTTTTAATGAGCCTAGCGAGAGTGAAACTTGTTCTCGTCCATTTGGACAAGTTTGTCGCTATTGATTTTCATGAGTTTAATGAAAATGATAACTCAATTCTTTTTCAATTTTAGAGAGTCTGAAAAGGGATGGATAGGAAGCTCTAATAATCCCTTTTTCTCATAGAATCCCTTAAGTCCGAAAAAGTATAAAATAATACGAGAGGGATGAATTTTCGATTGTTTTAACGAGCCAAACAAGACAAGCGCTCGATCTTTTTTTGTAATAATCCCTCAAGTCCAAAAATATTAAAATCTAGAGGAGGGATATCACTTCTGGTAGCTTTAACGAGTTGGAGAGGCCCATCGCTCGGCGACCTTTTCATATTTTACAAGTCAGATGAAAAGAGCTTAAAGGAGACTCATTTTTTTAGGAACGAGTGATAATTTCGGGTACAACTGATTCCAGGTAAGCTTTGGAATTTTCCAATCACGGCAGTGTCACAAGGATGGCTAACAGAATCTATCAAAGTGTTCCACATCACATCTCCAGTTGTTCTAGATAATCTTGTTCTAGTAGGTGCAACCTTCCATTTTCTACCTTCGAGAGAGCCTTCTTTTGAACCACTATTGAGGAGCTGGGAAGTAGAGAAGATAGCGATAGATAGAAATAAATGGTAGATTTAGAGGCTGATCCTAGGTTTCGTAATGCCTAAAGACCATAAGGGAGAGAAAAAGACCTAACGTTTCATGCTTGAACCCACCTCATAGTTACTTGCTCTACCATAATTTACTTATTGCCTTCGCCATATGGGAGAGATGAAATTTTTCCTACCCGAACTCATTTATTCTACGAGGAATATGAGGGAGGTGAGAGAGTAACTACTATGAAGAAGAAAAAACCTTTGTTTTCCACAAGCTATTTCACTACTGTGCTACCTAGACCTGTTATACATGTACCACTGGAATGAATCACTTAGAGGCCACTTCTATAGGCCTTTTAGAAGTATTGGATGGATAGATATATGGTGCTAAATTAGTTGAGAAAAACTTTTAGTTGCATGACATGATGGTTTATTAGCCCAAGGGGGTTTTAATTTCACTAAGATTGTTTCACTATACGAGATTGATTCTCAACATGTGAAAGAGACATCTTTGAATGGATGGGATTGTGGTTGAATGGCATTGAGTTGGTTCGATGGTTGGTTGATCACAAGCTCTGCTATTGGCATTGACACAAGCCAATAGAATGCTAATAGAAAGAAACACCCCATTTGAGATTCTTTTTATAATTCACTAGAACCCAAAAGCCCCAACCCCATTGCGTAGGTGCCTTATGAGTATTGAATCTATAATGTCACCATAGAATAGGCTGATCAGGCGAGAAATAGACCTTTTATAGTCTTTTTTTCGTTACCATTATTACATATATAATATGAAAAAACTTCTCGTTAGAAGGACTAACTCACAAACCAACCAACTAAGAAAGGACAAGTGAGTGATTCATTTACAAAATGAAACTTAAGGACATTTAGCGACAACAACCACCTACTAAAGTGAGGAATCTTTGGGGAACCTCATTTTGATAGATGGGACAACCTTTTCATTGCTAGGACATATATTGTTGATGCCCAGACCCACATAGAGTATCTTTTGACACTCATCTTACTTTGGAGGGACTATTATTAGACCCTTCAAGTACTATCAAAAACCTACGATGATGGGATGGAGTACCAATCCTTCAGTATAACAGAAATAACACTCGGGGGAGAGTCTTTACAAAACTTACCTTTGATGGAGAGGCTCCATTTGGTGAGGTATTCCCAGTAGGCCCTATAGAATTAGATCTTTGGAGGCACTTCTAGAATATAATAGAAAAGGAGGAAAACCTTTAATTGTTTACTCATTTGATTGTTTAATGGCCATGGGAATTTGAATCACTCCATTATATCTTACCTTGGAAAGACTATAAATTTGCCTTAAAGGAAAGGAATGACTTTCTATGGACAAAACTAGCTACATGCCTTACAACATAATGAAAAGACCAAGTAAGATCAATACAGGCTCTTATTGGACTTTATGCCAATGGGGAGGAGAGGAGAGAGCTTATCAAGGATGGATTGGATCATGGGAATTGGCAATCATGATACCTTACCACCTTATACCACCTTTCAAATGCACTTTCTATTTACAGTCACCCCTAGTAACATGCTAATAAGGGAGGGAATCTGGAAGACCAGGAGAAGTGCCAGATTGGATCAGGTGATGTGGGAATTGAAAGAAATGCTCTCAGTCATACACTTGCGCTAATAGAATTTCCTTTTTGAACAACCAATATGGGCACCTAGACCCATGATAACCACATGTTCTAGTATAAGAAACACCCCCTATCAGATTCTTTTTCGAATTCACTAGAATCAAACTTTTTCCCCTCGTGCTTGAGGAGCATGAAATAAATCATTGAACAAGAAAGTTGATCTGGCTTCAGAACATATACCTTATATGATTTTTTTGCATTTTTTTTATTAAGTATATAATATGAGAGAGATATTTTTACTTTTACATGAATTACTGTACAATGCAACCAAAATAGGAATGATACCTTCTTTTTTCACCAACCTTGAACTTCACGACATGGAGTGCTGCCCGACAACCATTAAGTCATGAATATTAATCAGGATCGAAATTAGACGTAACTTTATTTTATTACTCTTACTCTTACTTTTACCCCTACCCTACCCGTAATCACATTCGATGGAAGGAAGGGAAGAAGAGTTTCATCACTACTGCACCAGATATTTCATTTTTTGGGTCGGGTGGGATTAGACACCTTACCTTTCTATTTATACAGCCTCAGACTGAAAATTTAACACTACATCAGCCAAGATTACCCCACGTAGGGAGGCAGGGGCTAATCTTTTTATTTTACCTGCACAAACTTCTTATACCTCGAGGGCGCCGAGGAACTGGAATCACAAAGTGTTCAGGACAAGTTGAGCCTTCCTTATAAGTAGAAGCCATGGATGAAATTGGTTCATCACTAGATTGTTGGATCGGAATGTGGAATAAACATGGGATTTATAATCACTTCATGAGAATAATTTTGAAGTATTGGATTGATGGCATGGAGAAACTTACCCCACGAAAGAATGAGACCCATAAGATTAGGACCTATAGGAGATAGGATTAGAACACATTCTCTTGTTCAGACCATATACTTTCCTGAATTATATTCTCTCTACAATCCTACATTAGGTTGTACAAGCTTTAGGAGGAACTCCTAGAATAGAATGGAAGGAATTTCTTTAATCTTTGGATCGAAATCAGAATGAAGAGAAGAAAGCGCCCTTACCACCTTGGAGGGAAAACCCTTATATATCCCTTCCATAGCTCTTAAAATCAAACCCTTCTCGTGGGAGTAAAACCTAAGTAGTCTAGAAAGCCAACCCTATCCATGCATGATTAACCATCTGTTTAAGCCCCACTGCCTAGAACCTCCACCCATGGGCTCGAGCAAGAGACTCTTGGCTCTCCAATGAATGTGTTCAAGGCATAAAGTCTAATCCTCGGTGAGTTGTCTTCCTTCTTGGCAGTTGGGGGGCTTTCTAATAACCCTCATCTCACTACCCTTTGCCTTGGAAAGAACCTTTGAACCTATGCATTAGACATACTGCCTTTTCTCAGTGGAAATATAGCCTTGGAAACAACCTCTGACTGAATACCTTCCTACTTGCTTCCTACCCTCTCCATCTGAAAGAAGTAAGTTCAACATAGTAGGGTCAGTTCACCTTGTTTTTTAATGAGATTGTCAGATTACAAGGGTTGCGAACAACCATCCTATCAGACAGAGACGTGAAGTTCACGGGACAGTTTTGGCGTACCTTATGGAAAAAAATGAACACCCAATTAAGCTACAGTTCTGCTTATCACCCGCAAACCGACGGGCAGACAGAGGTTGTGAACAGAAGTCTGGGAAATCTATTATGTAGCTTAGTCGGAGAGAATTCTCGAATGTGGGACTGAGTGCTAGCGCAGGCAGAGTTTGCTTACAACGATTCGTCGAATCGTAGCACGGGTCTCAGTAGCTTTCAGATCCTATATGGCACGCACCCTCGTGGAGTGCATGAACTTCGGGATCTTGGTTTACAGGAACGATGGAGTGCGGATGGAGAATATTTTGCTAATGCAATGAGGGATTTACACGAACAGGTGAAAGCAAAATTACAGGACAGCAGCTCGAAGTATAAGGAACACGCAGATTTAAGAAGAAGAGAAGTTCATTTTGAGGTAGGGGACGAAGTTCTGGTACACCTGCGTAAGGAACGTTTCCCTAAGGGTACGTACAATAAACTGAAGTACAAG
>APFE030460004.1:0-25833 GCA_000404065.3 Pinus taeda
ATTAGGAGGAAAGGTGGGGTCCGCAAAGAAAAAAATGGTAAACAATGAGGAGTTACAAACCAATGTTAACCACTATAGGGATGAAGTCAATAGAATGTGATATCACCTCAACAACAAAGAAAAATCAAAAACATAATTTTGGGAAGAACAAAATAATTTGACGTCGATGATGGAGAAAATATGTTAATTTTAGGTATGTTCTATGCTTAGAGCAATTTATTTCAATTTTCACAATTAACTCCATATCTTTTCCAGATAAGCAGCCACATACACATTAAAGTAAACTTCAAATAGAACATAAACATAAATCACAGAAGACAAGCCAAGACAAGAGGACACAAGATGTGGTGCTAGCCAGGGACAAACCCCAATGTGGGGAAACCCTTGATCAATTCTTCTTATATGTTCTTCAATACTTCAACAGAGAGAGAGAGAGATAGTATGTTTACAACAGAAGTCAACACTTTGACTTATCTAGATAAGAGCATAGATCATTTCTAATAATATGATACATGAGATTAGTTGAAGACATGTTGCTTCAACTAATTCTCCAAGGTGACTCCTTCACCTATAGTCGTGTTGCATTTCATCATCATGTTGCACCTCACCGAGCTGCACCATGCTGCATCCATCATCACTACGCTGCATCTCATCACGCTTCATTAATCATGACTTTACCCATCACTGTACTGGATTATGTGCCATTGTTGCACCTTGTTTCCATCCTGACCTATGTGTTGGTTGCACCTTGCTTGCTTGTTGTCCCTTGCTTGCTTGTTGTCCTTAGCATGCTTGTTGTTGCATGCTAGTTGTCCCTTGCATGCTAGTTGTAACATTGCATGCTTTGTGTATTTGCTGATAATTACCATACAACTGTCCCAATGTTAGTTAGTTCCCTTGCATGCTGCTCTCCTTCGGAGACAGATGCTCCGACTGTTTCAGCAGTTCCCAATAGCTCTGGTAGTTCTGGTTGTTCCCGACAGTTCTAGTTGTTTCCGGCAGTTCCAACTTTTTCGGCAGTTCCGACTTTTGCGATAGTTCTAGCATTTCCTGATTTTCCAGCTTTTCTGGCTTTTCTTGCTTTTCTAGCAGCTCCGACTTTTCTAGTATTTCCAGCTTTTCTGGCATTTCCGGCATTTCAGACAGTTCCAGCAGTTCGGGCTTTTCTGGAAGTTTCAACAGTTCTGTCTTTTTCGGCTTTTCTGGTAATTCCGGCTTTTCTGGGAGTTCCGAATTTTCAGGCTTTTCCGGCAGTTTCGAATTTTCTTGCAGTTCCGGCTTTTCCAGCAGTTCTAGCTTTTCTTACAGTTCCGTCTTTCTGCCCTCTGGATCAGGGCAACGTTATTCCTTAGGATCTCTCCTCCTACTAAAACCCAAAGACAAGTAGAGAGAGGAATAGATCCCAAGTGTGTTGAAATGATTTGAAGGCCACCTCTATTTATACTAAAACGTTGAGCACATGTGGGGTTTATTTGGTTGCTCGCCGACCTTGACGAATTGTCTTATAACGCAAATAAATTCATAAATCCATGAATACTTATCGGAATTGGATGATCTTTAGATCAATCCTACACCTGTCGATGAGAGGGATCTAAGAAAAATATTAGCTGCCATAAATAAGATGACCCACATGGAGTTTGGCCCTAGTTTCCAATTTTAACAATCCCTCTCAACTAGGGAGAACTCCATCCGTTGATCCATATGTCTGACTGTACTATCCTGCACTACTTTGTTATGCTCTGATCTGCTTAGCTCTGCTCTGCTGAGCTCTGATCTACTCTGCTAAGCTCTGCTCTACTTTGATTGAGCTCTGCTATGCTCTGCTGAGCTCTGATCTACTCTGCTTAGCTCTGCTCTGCTTTGATTGAGCTCTACTCTGCTCTGCTTTGCTCTGCTCTGTTGAACCATGAAGAAGAAGAATTGATCGAGAATGTCTCATACCATTCTCTACTAACCCGAATTCAGTTTCATCTGAAGAGAGTGTGTCACATCACTCTTACTGACCCGAAGTCAATTTTACTGATCCCAGATCAATTTCTTTGATCCCATATCAATGTCACAAGAGAGTGTCTCAAACCACTCATACTGATTCTAGATCAATGGAGGTCATCCTAGCATAGGGAGTACGGTAGATACAGCGATGTGTCCATCGATAGTACTACTATGGCCCCTATCCTCATTTCCCTACTCATTGATCAGATGACAGGTACTTCCCATGAGTCCCAAACTGCATGGGCAGGATGCCTCGATAGGAGAACTAATCATCCTATCCACAGGAGAACGAATCATCCTGTCAGTGGATGCCATAGAGAACTAATCATCCCAGCCCACAGGAGAACTGATCATCTTGTTCCATAGTCACCACGGAGAACAAATCATCCTGGCCCACAGGAGAACTAATCATCATGTTCCATAATCGCCACGGAGAACAGATCATCCTGGCCCACAGGAGAACTAATCATCCTGCTCCACAGTTGCCACAAGAGAACTAATCATCCTAGCCCATAAGAGAATTAATCATCTTGTTCCACAGTTTCCATGGGAGAACTAATCATCTTGGCCTTTAGAAGAACTAATCATCTTGTTCATAGTGCACCACTAGGGGAGGGTGAGTTGCCCTGTGGTCGTATGTTGCTCCAGTAAGTATCCCAAGCCCCCCAAAGCTCAATGCATGCAACATTCAAGACCCTTATAAAAGCTCAATGCATGCAACATGCAGGACCCTTATAAGAAGGTCTCTCAACAAATCCAAGTCATTCAGGAAAGTCACATATTTGACCTTTCCCCGGGGCTTTGACAAAATGTCTACGACCTGTACATTAGTCTCAATGCGATGGAGCCTCCTCGCTCATAAACTTACCATATCGAAAATAAGGCAGTATCTGATGTTTATTTGTTGGAGCAATCACCGAATACGAGATTCCTCAATAATCGAATCCCCCCTCTGGTTGTCACAAAGAATCACAGTGGTATTCATCATGTGTACAAACAGCTCACTTAAGAGCTTTTGCAACGATGCATCTTAACACAAGATCATACTCGTAGCTATTTATTCGATCTCGGTGGTGCTTATAGCAACCGACTTCTGGTTCATGCTCATCCATGATATCGAAGCAGAATCCAAAGAGAACCGGCACTGAGAAGTGCTCTAGTGATCCTCCACACTGCCTGCCTAGTTAGCATTCGAATAATCATGCACTTTCATATTTCCGACAGTGTATCTCAATCCATGAGAGATTGTGCCCCGAAGATATCTCAGAAGATTCTTGGCACCAATCTAATGAGGCTCAACCAAATATGAGCTCACCATCCTAACTACAAAACATATGTCCGGATGGAAGTTCACCAAGAACATCAATGCGAATGAGTTTATGAAACTCAGAGGCATTTCCCAAATTTGGTCCAACATCACTACCATATAACTTCTGAAAGTTAAGATCCTCGAGGTAGTCACAGGCTTGCAGTTTATTATTCCACATCTGGAATCCAACTCCCTCTTACTTCTACAAATGAGTGGGTTTGCATCTATCAGAAATAGGTTGTCCTCATAAGGTGCCAATATGAGAGGTCTATCATCCACAACTTTTGGGTAATGGTTTGGATCGGTTTCACTCCTAGTGAATCTCAACTTCATCAGACAGCTATCAATCCTCTCATACTATGCCCGGGGTGTTTTACTTCAAGCCATAGAGAGCTTTCTTCCACCTGTATACATGAGATTCCCGATCATGAATCTCAAGCTCCTCGGGTTGTTCCAAACCTCTGGACCCCTTATAAGATTTTCCTTCGGTACATCTCAGACATGTACCTTCATGCTCTACTTGAATTCAGACATCCCTATCACCATTTGACTAACATCAGGTAGGGCCCCATAGGTAGAGACCTCCGGTGTTATAGATGTGATATGTCAATTAACATGATCCCCAATGGACCATCCTGCAACTTGATACAAATTGCCAACCTTGAACCCATGAGAAAAATCATCTTTGAAAATTATATTTTTTAACGCGTACCTTTCCATCAATGAATGCCACCCTGAGACCTTTCACTTCCATTTCCGATATGGACACCAGGTTCTTCTTGCGATCAGTTACATAAAAGAGATTCTGAAAAATGATCTGAGTTACCCTTATTCAATTGAGAGTTAACATTCCCTACATCCTTTTCGGGATAGGTGGCATCGGCTCCAAGTATAATCCCATGATTGTTTCCATCTCTACCAAATTAGAGAGTGCACCCATCTATCCGATGAAGTGCCTTGAAGAACTACAATCTATAAGCCAGATTCCCAAAGAATCTAAAGGAGAGGGCCAGTACAAGATAATGCTTCTTTATCTTATCAGAAACAACATTTGATTCTTCATACTTGGGGTCCCTTGCTTTCTATGAAGAGTCAACCATTTCCTTAATGACCTGCATTACCTATCATTCCTTTGATCACTGAAGATGTCCCTAGAATGATTATTATCATCATCAAGTGATGTGTCCCTTCCATTCAGACACTCCTTCGCATAATGGTGACTACAAAATATGTTCCACCACACCTTTGATAGTAGAGAACCCAATATCCAAGAATAAACAACATTAAGATTACAACACCACTGGAAAACATGACAAGGATATTACACCCTAAAACTTTGAATCTTAAGGGGATCATAAGAGGTAGAAATGTTAATATACTTGTAGATTCTCGTAGTATTCATAATTTTTTAAACATTGATCTTACTAAACAACTTAATATTTGTGTGTGCCCAATCAAGGACCTAACCATGATTGTCGCTTTGGGGAAAAGGTTCAAAGAGATAGGAGAATGTCAAAAGGTTTCAATTTAAATACAAGAGCTAGAACTATAGATAGAACTCTATGCTCTACTACTCAAACAAATGGATATAGTGCTAGGTGAAAAATGGTTAACAAAGCTAGGAAGTTATACTACAAACCTTGAAGAAAAATTTATGGAGTTTAATTGGAAAGGATGACACTATAAATTATATTTTGTTGACGTTCCCAACATCAAAGAAGCTACAATCACATACAAGAATTTCATCAACACACAAGGCACAAAAAATCCAAACTCAAGATGTCATTCCATAGCCACATGTTCAACTAGAGAAACATTGCTTATGCTTTGAGGACGAACCGTTTTCAAGGAAGAGGTAATGTTATGAACAAAATAAATGAAATATTAATTAAATGAAATAATAATAAAAATAGTTAATTAATTATTAAAACATTATTAATTATGAAAGGGTAAATAGCCAAAATGCATGACTATTCACCTTCGTGGCCAATCAATGCCTATATAGGCCATCACCATGAGGGTATTGTAACAACCATTCAGTTCTTATTCAACAATAATGCAATTACTTATTTACACTTATGTACAAAATCTACACACAAATATCTCCTACATATTAGTTTCTCTCTTACACAATCCAGTGGCAGGTGATGTAGATTGGTTGATTGCCAAAGTGGCCCAATCTTGGGCCGCCATGTGGTAGCTCCCTCTTGGCAAATCAAAATTGGCATATAGAAATTTTGGTAGAGGTATAGTTAAATTTAGACCATGGACAAGTTGGTAGTCTAATCAAATTTGGCAGTTTTGGCCAAGGTAATGGCTAAACTTGGTGATAATTTTAGTGGAGTTTAAGACTGAATTAGTGACAAGATCAAATTTAGTGGTTCTAGAAAAACTTATGGCTAAAACTGGTGATGATTTTAGCAGAGTTCTATACAGTGTTACCGAAAACGCTAAGTTAGTGGTTCAGTCAAATTTGGCAGTTTTGGCCAAAATAATGGCTAAAACTAGCGACAGTTTTAGTGGAGCTTCAAAACGAGTTAGTGATGATGCTAAGTTGGTGGTCTGGTCAAATTTTTCTATTTTGGCCAAACTAATGGCTAAACTTCTTGATAGTTTTAAGAGTTCCAGACAGAGTTAGCAACAACGATAAGATTGAGGTTTTGATTTTATCTGGAAGTGGTTGAGCTAAAGTTAGTTGCGCTACTTGGCACAAATTCCAATGTAGATCCTACATTTATTGCAGATAAAGCAATTTTGTGGCATCGATTTCGAGGTAGGGAGCTCAAGAGGGGCCCAAAAATTATGGTGAAAGAATTATTTGAACTTTATAGTATTTTTTCTTGAAATTTCACAACGAATCCACTAGTGCAGTCAAAATTATGATATGAGTAGCAGATATGAAGGCTCATGGCTGAAGCCTAAGTGTGTCATTAATGATTGACACATTTTACAAGATAGAGTTGCACTTGTCAGAAGGCGTTCAAGTCTATACTCTTGTTTCTTAGAATTTCAAAAGGAATCCACTGGTGCTAATCAAATTTGGATCTAAGAATAGGATATGAATGCTCATGTTTCAAGCCCAATGTGCATCTAAGGTTTGGCACCATTTTCAAGATAAAGTTGCATTGTTTAGGATAGGCCCGTGTTTACATTCAAAAGTTGTAGAAGCTGAGATAAACCTTTTGATGTTGTGTTTGTTTTGTTTGTTGAGTTTTGAGCGTCCAGTTGAGCACCTTGGCACGAAACCCAATGTAAGTTTCATGCATTTATGGTTCTTTTGCCTCTTTTGGGAAATTTCAAAACGACGAATATATATTGTAGATTCTAGTGATCTCTATATGCTACAGAAATGCTGCAAGCTATGAATTATTGCAAAGAATTCATTGTTTGAGGTTTGCATGCAAACCAAGATGGTGTAGTGCTAAAGAAAATGGAATTTTGACACCCTGTCACAAAGTAGACATGTTTAGAGTCAAAAGTCTCAGATTGACGAGACAGACTTGTTGATGTTGTGTTGGTTGAGTTTCGAGCAGTAGATTTGAAAGCTCATGCTTGAATCCCACATGTGTGATTAATGCTTTGGCACACTTTTGGTGGTAGAGTTTCATTGTTCACAATATGGTCAAGTTTACACTCAAAAGTTGTAGAATGACGAGTTGGACCCATTAATGTTGTGTTTGTTGAGTTTTGAGCATTTGGTTGAGTGCCTTAGCACAAAAACCATTGTCAGTCTCATGCATTTATGGTTTTTTTGCCTCTTTTGGGAAATTACAAGAGGATGAATGTATATTGCAGATTCTAGTGATCTTTGTATGTTGCAACAAGGCAAAAGGATCTAAAGTATTACAATGAATTCATTGTTTGAGTTTTTCACACTAACCGAGATAGTGCGATGTTGAAGAAAATGTAATTTTGACTCTTTGTTAGAAAGGAGTCATGTTTGCAGTCAAAAGTATAAAATTGACGAGATGAACCTATTGGTGTTGTGTTTGATAAGTTTTCAGCAGTGAATATGAAGGCTCATGCTTGAAACCCACATGTGTCATTAATATTTTGGCATGATTTTCGAGGTAGAGTTTCAATGTTTAGAAAAATGTTGAGTTTATAGTCAAAAGTTTTAGAATGATGAAATAGACCATCATTGTAAATCACGTGTTGCTTTTAAGACCCCATAAATGGGAAAAAGCTTGTAAACACGATGACATTTATAACATCACTTACGAATGCAACATAGTGATATTTTAAGCCTTTGCAAACTAGCGAAGAATATGGGTTTTGTTCTAAATTAGAGAAAACATGTTTGATATTTGCATGTAAATTTTGGGGTCCAAAATTCCTTTAGTGGGGAGGAATGATCCAGGATGCTCTAGGAAACCTAAAAAATCAAAGTGCTCAAAATTTGATGGAAACAATGTCGTGATGAAGAGTTTGGTGAGATATTTCCAACAACATGAACTCCACCTCAAACAAATTTTGTATGCCAAATTTATTCAAAGGTTGTAGGCAAAGTTAAACTATTCAGAATAGGATCGAGTTTAGAGTCAAAAGTTGTAGAAAAATAAGGCGAACCTATTGATGTTGTGTTTTTATTTTATTTTTGAGCATATGGTTGACTACCTTGGCATGAAACCCAATGTAAGTTTCATGCATTTACAATATTTTGTCTCTTTTGGAAAATTGCAAGATGATGAATGTATATTGCAGATTCTAGTGATCTTTGTATAGTGCAACAAGGCATCAAGGTTTGAATTATTGTAGAGAATTCATTATTTGAGTTTTGCACGCAAATCTAGATAATGTGGCATTGGAGAAAATGCTATTTGGAGACTTCATAAAAAAAAGTCATTTTGCAATCAATAGTTTCAAACTCATGAGACAAACCTAGTAGTGTTGTGTTTTCTAAGTTTCGAGAAGCAAATATGAAGGCTCATGTTCGAATACCATATGTGCCATTAATGTTTTGGCATGATTTTTGAGGTAAAGTTGCACTTTTTAGAACATGGTCAAGTTTACAATAAAAATTTGTTAAACAATGAGATTGGCCATTATTGTGAATCACTTGTTGCTTCTAAGACCCCATGGATGGGCAAAAAATTGTAGAAGTGATCAAATGTATAACATCACTAATTAATGCAACATAGTGATACTTTAGGCCTTTTCAAGGTAGCGAAGAGTATGTTTTTTATTTTAAATTAGAGAAAACACATATGATCTATGTATATAACTTTTGGGGTCCAAAAGTCCTTTAGTGGGGTGGAATGATCAATGAGGATTTGAGAAACCTCATAATCAAATTGCTCAAAATTTCATAGAAACAATGACGCGTCAAAGAGCTTAGCAATATCTTTCCAATGACACAAACGACACCTCAATCAGTGTTGGTATGCAAAAGTTATGGCTAGTCAAAGTATTGGTCAAATTAGACAAACGTCAAAGTCAAAGGATGACATGGCAGGGGTTGAGTTCATAGTCCACACCACTAATATCAATAGGTTGATGTGGCAACAGCAAGATGTACCACGTGTGTGCCAGATTCGACATTTTTTGCGCCTAGATGGACCAACAGGAAAATGCCTCACAAGAACACCAGGGAAAGCCATGCGGCATCGTCGTACATGACGTGGTAGTGACCATGAAACCTACTAGGTGGTGACATAGACTGGTTGAACGCTAAAGTGGTCCAATCCGGGGCCGCCATATTATAGTACCTGGTTGGAAAGTCAAACATGGCATATCGAAAATTTGGTAGAGCTCTAGTTGAATTTGGACTATGGCCAAGTTGGCGGTTTGGTCAAATTTGGATGTTTTGGCAAAGTTAATCTCTAAACCTACTGACAGTATTAGTGAAGTTCCTTACCAAGTTAGCAATGAGGTCAAAATGTAGTGGCTTGGTCAAATGTAGCGATTTTGGCCAAACCAATGGCTAAACTTGGTGATGATTTTAGTGGAGCTCCAGAAAGAGTTAGTGGCAATGCTAAGTTAGCGGCCCAGTGAAATTTGGCAGTTTTGGCCGAACTAATAGGTAAACCTAGCGATAGTTTTAGCTGACCTCCAAATTGAGTTAACGATAGCACAAATTTGGTGGTTTCATTTAAGTTTGGCAGTAGTTGTGCTAAAGTTAGCAATTGTATCTAGCACAAATTCCAATGTAGAACATGTATTTATTGCTAAGAGAGAGTTGTTTTGGAATAGATTTCGAGCCAAGTAGTCCAAGAAGGGCCCATAAATGATTATGAAAAAATAATAAGAAATTTATACTCATTTTTCTCAAATTCCTTTGGGAATCCACTGGTGCAGTCAGAATTATGATCTAAGTAGGAGATTTGATGGCTCATGGTTGAAGCCCATGTGTGTCACTAATAATTGAAACATTTTAGGAGACAAAGTTGCACTTTTTTGAAGGCAGTCAATATTATATTCATTCTTCCCAGAATTTAGATAGGAATGCATTGGTGCAAACCAAATTTGGATCTAAGTGGCAGATCTGAACGATCATGTTTAAAGCACACATGTGGCATTAATGTTTGAACAATTTTCAAGACAAAGTTGGAACTTTTTGAATAGGGTCATGCTTACAGCCAAAATACTCGGAATGAAAAAATTGTCCTCCTAGTTCTTTGACTATTTAGTTTCAAGAAATGGATCTAAAGGCTCATGTTTGAAGCCCACATGTGCCTTTAATGCTTTCACATGATTTTCAAGGCAGAATTGCACTTTTAGAATAGTGTTGATTTATAGTCAAAATTTTTAGAATCATGAGATAGACTTGGGTATGATATGTTTGTTGAGTTTTGAGCATTTGACCGAGCTCTTTGGCATGAAACCCAATGTAAGTTTCATGAATTTATGTTTTTTTACCTCTTTCGGGAAATTGTAGGAGGATGAATGTTTATTGTAGATTTTGGTGATCTTTGTATGCTATATAAAACAACAAGATTTGAATTAATGCAAAGAATTCATTTTTTTTACCACATTGACATGGTGTGGTGCTAAAAAAAAAATACCTTTTTGAGACTTCATCGGAAAGTATTCATGTTTACAGTCAAAAGTCTCAGATTGACAAGAGGGAGTAGTCTCAGATTGACAAGAGGGAGTTGTAGGTGTTGTGTTTGTTGAGTTTCAAGCAGTGTATTTGAAGCATCATGTTAGAAGTCTACATGTGTCATTAATGCTTTGGCACGATTTCTAAGGCAAAGTTGCACTGTTAAGAACATGGTCGAGTTTACAGTCAAAATTTATATAACAACGAGACGAACGTGTTGATTTTGTCTTTCCTAAGTTTTTAGCATCTAGTTCAGTGCCTTGCCATGAAACCCAATGTAAGTTTCAAGTATTTATGGATTTTTTGCCTTTTTTGGGAAATTGCAAGAGGAAGAATGTATATTACAAGTTCTAGTGATATCTGTATGCTTCAGCGAGGCAACAATATTTGAATTTTTATAGAGAATTCATTGTTTGACTTTTACATACAAACTGAGACAGTGATGCACTAAAGAAAATACTATTTTGTCAAATTATTAAAAAGTAATCATGTTTACAGTCAAAATTCTCAGAGTTCTAAGACGAATTTAATGATGATGATGTAATTTTAGTATGAGCAACATATTCAAGGGGGATCTTTATAACTAGGTTTTATAGAGTCCATTTTGTTTCACATGCTTGTGAGAGATTGACCCATTCAAAGGAGATCATATGTTTGTAGGAGATACATGGCCACTTGCTTGTTAGAAGCAACTCTTTACTTTGTGCATGATAGAATCTCTTTGATACTACCACTTGTGAGAATTCTTCTGCCATTGATGATGTGGTAATTCAACCCTTTGTAAAGGAGAGTATATTGATGAAGAGAATAAAATGGTTTGTGGATTAAGTGAGCCCATAGACATATCCTACATTGGGTGAACTCCATCATCAATTCAGTGATCTCTTTTCATATGTGATTGATCTCTTGTCTCATGTTTTAATATTATTTTTCCATTTCTGCAATTATGTTCATGAACATGCATTAAGTAATGATAGAGAGTCAAAAAATCACATTAAGTAATCTTTTGATTCAAATTGGATTCAAGCATGTTAATGCAATTAACTTCGAATATCACTATTAAGAATTTGGATCTTTTTTAAGGGTCTTTAGACCAGATCATGTTTGGGATCAGTTACCTCCCTAGATCCAATCATGTTTGGGATCAGTGACCTCCATATATCTAGATCATGTTGGGGATAAATTACCTCCCTAGTTTCAGTCTTCATAATTGTATTTGAGTCATGATGTAATGTATTTGTCAAAAGAAAGACAAATATGTTTTTGCTATAAAGGAAATTGACTTATTGGAGCATGGGTTTCATGCTTGGATCAATTGTTTATAGGTCAAATCCTCCATTGCAGGATTCTAGGGTGTATGTCAAGTGTCCTTGTCTATGTCATGATTTAATAGACCTTTCTTGGGCTTTATCAATCAAAAAACAATTTTTTTTGATGTAAATTAGGTCTTCTAGGCCTCCTCCACCAAGTCGGCCTCAAACTGAAGTCAGCATAATTGAGGGGCATAATATCCTATATAAAGGCAACAAATCGACCTCATTTGGAGCACTCACTCAACAACTTCGATCTACAATTTATGGGGAAAGAAAAAGTGTGAAATTCAAGGAAGAAGGAGGAAACAATTAGCAAAGTTCAAGAAGGAAATTGGAATTGATTTTTTTGGGTCCTCCTCTCTTTATCTCATGTGCAACGAAATTATAAAGTTGTATCAAAGCTATGAAGTTGCACTGAAGCTGTGAAGTTGCATTGATGTTGTGAAGCCATCAAGGTCGAGGTTGTGAAGGTGCATCAAGATCGAAGTTGTGATGTTGCTAGGTTGAAGTTGTTGAATTTTTTATATTTAAGTCATAACCTTGAAGTTGGGGGTCAAAGTTCTGAAGCTAGGGTAAAAATTTTGGGTTGAAGCTACATTTGAGAAGTTGACATTTGGTTACTTTGGGAGAGATCATCTATTGGAATGAATGGATGACTTGGTGGAGGAGGAAGGTATTTTGGTCTAAAGCCTTGGTCTCTCTCAATTCAATTAGTGGAAGATCTTGACTAGGTTTTCCCCTAGAGAGGGGTTTTAGCCCTGGCTGAGGGCCTACATCTGGTGTCATTGATCTTCGTTTTTTTTTTTATGATTGCTTAATGGAAAAAGATAAAATAAGAACATAAGAAATTTAATAAAAATAATAATATCACAAGTAATTATCAATATAAGAAAACCTTTTTGCCTTTGCATATTTTCTAACATGGTATTAGAGCTAAGGTGAACAAGAAGGAAAATGGCAGACTGAAGACCTATTGAAAAGAAACATATAAGGAAAGAGTTTCAAGGCAGGTAAAAAAGAGTAGTATATAACAATATGAAAAACTCAATGAATTCATAAAACAAACTAGAAGGAGCTACAAACTACAGGGCATGGAAATGGAGAATGGATATTCTTGCAAGACATAAGGTTTTGGATTTTATTCAAGGAAAGGTCAAGGAACCAATAGATGAAATAGGAAAAGAAAAATACAAGGAATCTAATATCTCGTCCATGAGCTTAATTTTATAAGGAGTAAAGGAAAATTTCATACCTTACATGTCTAATATAAATTGTGCAAAAGAGATGTATGAATCTCTCTCCAAGTTGTTCATCGTCAAGAACATTGATCAAATAGCTAGTCTCAAGAATGAACTGAGAACAATAAAGATGACAAAGTATGACATTGTGTCATCATATTTTGTAAGGATATCAAGAATAAGAGATGAACTACAATCCATCGATGAAGTTGTGCCAAAAAAGGAACTTGTAATTTGTTCTCTACTAGGTCTACTAGAATCTTGGAGCCCTTTTGCCTCAGGAATCAACAATTGGAAAGACACATCTACCTTTGAAAAAATGTGGAATGCCCGAAATCAAGAAGAATTCCACATTGCATTAGTAAGTAACAAGAAGTAGGATGTAGAAAACAACACTTCAAATGCCTATACCGCTCAGCACAAGAAGAAGGGAGTTTTCAAGAATTTCAAAGGACCTGGGAAGAAAGTTGAGCTATCCAAGATTGAATGTTACAATTATCATAAGATGGGTCACTATAGAAGTCACTATCTCAAGAATCCAAGGAATAAGAAGAGAAAAAGGGAACATGAAAATTTTGTAGAAGAAGCTCCACCAAAGAAGAGCAAAGCTTAAGAATCGGAAGTCAAAGACTAATACTATTAAGTCTTCTCTTACAATCTACTATTTTAAAGTGTTGCGATATTTTCTTTTATGTTTTGATTTCTAGAGTCCTTAGGTCTAATATGATTTATCAGAAGTTCTTAAATTATTTTTGACAAATTTGTAGGCATCCCTCCATAGGATTGGATTAAGAGGGAGCCTTCACCATTTTACCAAAGATAAGTATTTTGCTCTTTGCTTCTTTTTCTATGTTTGGTTTTCTCCTCACATCAAGATTTTTTTTGTATTGTATAGTCATAACCCTTTCTTTATGCATTTTCCCTTGGTAGGAGAGATTACAAGAGACACTAAGGTGATGGAGGTGATTTCAAAGGATAGACTTGAATCTTAAAAGAAGTCTTGTTCTGCGAGAAGCCCCTTCAAAGTAAGTGATCTACTACAAGGTTTGTTAAAGAATAACTCAAGGTATGTCTTAGATCACAAGTTTTTTTGAAATTATTTCTACGTACAAAAGGTATGATAATTTGAAATTTGAAATTTGATTTATATTACTAACATATTTATTGATAAGATTTTGAATCATAAGTATTCTTGTTAGGGTGATTGATCAATAGATTGAATCTACCCTCGTTATATTATCTCTTGTCATTTGTTCATATTTGTGAAACCCTAACCTTTAGGGTTCTCTGTAAAACCTTGGCCTCTTGATGTTAAGGGTATGCCAATTATAATAATGTTGAAACCCTAGTCCTATTAGGGTTAATAATAAATTCTAGAACCTATAATGAAAACTCTATCCTTTTGATGTTTTGGGTTTTGATATTGTTATGGCAAAGTCCTAATCTTTTAGGGTTTGTTGTTATTGCCTTATAAACCAAACCCTAGATATTTAAGGTTTTGATAAGTTAGGGTTTAATATTAATAATTCAAAACCCTATATTTCAGGGTTTGGTGAATTAGGGTTTATGAGCAAGACCCTTGCATTAGCTAAATGAGGTCATATAAATGAAATCCTAGGTGTGTACTCTTTTGCATAATCAAAACCCTGGCTTGATTAAAATTGTTGTATATATAATTTTGATGTCTTGATGTTTGTATATATGGTTTACCTAATAGATATGTATATGAAATTCTAGTACATGATAATGAAACCCTAGATATGTATATTCTAGTATGCTAACTTGTCAATGATTTAGCTTTATTAATAAAATCTAAGGTTTGTAGAAAAACCTTAGTCGAATTTGTCGTGAAATTCTAAATGCATATCATTGAAACCTTAGATGACCAGTACTATGATTAGATTGATATTTGCTTTAATTACTAATATATAAGGCTTTATGTCTCGAAAATGGAGTCTAGGGTTTATGAAAAGACGATTGCAAGAAGTTAAAGTCTAATTTGTAAAAAGATGTGACTCTTGTTGATTGTGAACCTAAATAGGTTTAAGTATGTGATGTCTAAAGATTGAATGTTTTGGTACTTCCATTGTAATGACCTGATTTTAATACAGTTAACTTCATGCTTCTAAATGTTTGGTTATACTTGATATTAAATTTTTGTAGGTACATAATCTTCAAGATGTTGAATATGTTCATAATCAAATATGATAATGATGAGAATGATGAATAAAAGGAAGTTACAAGAATGATGATGATCAAGATGACCTTGGTTCCATGATGAAGAATGAAGCCTTGAAAAGTTGAAATTTCTCCAAAGAAGGAAGTTATTGATCTCCAAATTTTGAGAGGGAGCCCAAATAGAAGAAAAGGTATATCTCCCAGTTAAGATGGAGGTCATACTATGACAGTCGTAGTAGAAACCTTGTACTACAATTGGATATTGTTGATTCATAAAGTTACAAAATACTTGAGAAGTACTAAGGTTTTATTTGGTAGTGCTGAAGAAGTGAAATGATTCCAACAAAATGTATTTGATGAAGATATAAGAAACATCAGAATGATTAAGGACCACGAAGGTTTGTGTTTACTTGTATATAAGTATTTGAAAGTTTTTTATTGATTGGGGTTGTGTCTGTAGAGGTGAATCTCTCCACAAGAAGGTTGAACATTTTATAGAATTCTTGAATTGATGGATATATCTGATTTGGTCTATAAGGAGAGATGAGGCATTGTGTGTAATACAAAATTCCCACGAGAACATCTGGTTTCCTTGTGTGTTGATGTCTAGATCCCGGAGTAGGGAGGGTGGTGTTTCTCATAGATCTCTGACCTTGGATACACACCTAGATCCATGGGTTGGTGGTAGAGCTTAAAATCCTAATGGTACCTATAGTGGTTAAAGCTTAAATCCACCTTAGTCCCGCCTAATTAGAGTACGTTAGTTAGGTATCTAATCTTTAGTATGGCGTGTGTGTTACGACTCTTCATATAACATATCATTTTTATATCTTCCATGTACCTATGTATATATGTAATTATGAATACCTCCTTAGTTAAGGGGAGTGTTGAAAAATGTAACTAGTGTTGGTCCTCATAATTATAATTGAGTCATGATGTAATGTATTTTTCAAAATAATCAAATATGAGTTTTTATTCTAAATGAAATTGACTTATTGCAACATGTGTTCCATGCTTGGGTCTACTGTTTATAGGTAAAAACCTCCATTGTAGGATTCTAGGGTTTATTTCAAGTGTCCTTATCCATGTCATGATGTCATAGACCCTTCTTGGGCTTTGACAAACAAGAAACAAATTTATTTTGATTTAAAGTAGGTCTTCTACGACTCCTCCACGAAGTCCTCCTAATTGAGGGGCAAAATCTCCTATATAAAGGAAGCAACTCAACCTCATTTTGAGCACTCACTCTACAAGTTCGATCTATAATTTATGGGGCAAGAAAATGTGCGTTCAAGGAAGAAGGAGGAAAGGTTAGGGAAGTTTAATAAGGAAGTTGGAATCAAATTTTTTGGGTATCTCTCTCTCTATCTCATGTGCAACAAAATTTTGACGTTGTATCGAAGCTGTGAATCTAGATCAAAGCTTTGAAGTTGCATCCAAGTCGAAGTTGTGAAGGTGCATCAAGTTCGAAGTTGTGAAAGTGCACCAAGGTCAAATTTGTGAAGCTACTAGGTTGAAGTTTTTGAAGTTTCTAAATCAAAGTCGCAGTATTGAAGCTGGGGGTCGAAGTTATGAAGCTAGGGTCAAAATTAAGGGTTGCAATTACATTTGAAAAGCTAACATTTGGTGACTTTGGGAGAGATAATCTATTGGAAGGAAAGACTGACTTGGTGGAGGAGGAAGGTATTTATGTCTAAGGTCTTGGTCTATGTCAATTTTATTAGTGGAAGAGTTTGACTAGGTTTTCCCTTAGAGAGGGGTTTTAACCTTGGCTGAGTGCCTACATCTGGGGTCATTGATCTCTTGTTTTGTTTTGATTATTTCTTGATGGAACAAAGATAAAAGAACAACATAAGAAAATTAATAAGAACATTATAATATCACAAGTAATTATCAATATAAGAAAATCTTTCTATCTTTCCAATTTTCTAACAAAAAGTTATAGAATGACAAGATGAACCATCATTTTAAATCACTTGTTGCTTCTATGACCCCATAGATGGGAAAAAGCTTGTAAAAGTGATGAAACGTATAACATCACTTATGAATGCAACATAGTGGTATTTTAGGCCTTTGTCAAGCAGCGAAGAGTATGGGTTCTAATGTAAATCAAAGAAAACATGCCTAACCTTTGTATGTAACTTTTGGGGTCTAAAAGTACTTTAGCAGGGAGGAATGATTAAGGAAGTTCTGAGAAGCCTCAAAAATCAAAGTGCTCAAAAGTTGATGAAAATAGTTCCATTTCAAAGAGATTGGAAAGACCTTTCCATTAACATGAATAACACCTCGGGTAGATATCGTATGAAAAAGTTACGGCTAGTCAAATTTTTGGTCAAACTGGGCAAAAATCAATGTCAAAGTCAAAGGATGACCTAGTAGTTTTTTACTTGGCATCCTATACTGTCAATGTTAGCAGGATGATGTAGCAACACCAGGACATTCCACATGTCAATTAGATTCGACACATTTCATGCCTATATTAGAGCATGTGGCACTGACTGTGAAATCTAGTGCCAAGTGATGTGGACTGGAATATTGCTAAAGTGGCCCAATTTGAGGCCACCACATTGTAGCGCTCGGTTAGCCATTCAAACTTGGCATATGGAAATTTCGATAGAGCTCCATTTAAATTTTGACCATGGCCAAATTTGTGGTCTAGTTAAATTTATCGATTTTGGCCAAGCTAATGGCTAAACCTGGTAGCAGTTTTAGTAGAGCTCGAGAACAAGTTAGCGATAATGCAAATTTGGCTATTTCAGTCAAATTTGGTTATGATTATGATAAAGTTATTTGTTGTACTTGGCATGGATTCCAATGCAGAGCCTGTATTTATTGCAGGGAAAGGACGGTTGTGGCATGAATTTCGATGTAGAGAACCCAAGAGGGGCCCATAAATGATGGTGACTGACTTATATGAATTTATACTCATTTTTCTCCAAAATCACGGGGAACCCATTGGTGTGGTGAGAATTGTGATATGAGCAGTAGATATGAGGGCTCATGGCTGAAGCTCATGTGTGTCTTTAATGTTTGGCATGTTTTATGAGACAAAGTTGCTCTTGTCAAAAGGAATTCAAGTTTTGCATTGTGCCTAGATCTCCTTTTCAGTTATATTGGGGTTTAGATTTAGTTTTAGTTTGTTTTCTTACTAAAGTGGTTTTGAATGAAATTTCTTTCATAGTTGGTTTCATTCTTGCATTCATATCTTCATTTACATTTAATTAGTTCCATTGCTTTACTCTTTCATTTTTCCTTTAATTTTTGTTTGCATTTCATTGCATTGTTCTTTTAATTTGCATTTAATATCCATTTCCTAAATTTCTTTTCTTACCATTGCATTTAGATTTCTCTCCTTCATTGCATTAGTATCATTTCCTAACATTACTTTCCTTAATAAAACCATGTACATAAATAAAACCCTAAAAGAGATTATCCTCCAATTTTTCCCTAATGTTGAAATCTAATCACTATTGTGTGGGATTGTGATGGCTACTCCATGAGGCAATCATTTGGAGACCCTCGCACGAAACTTTGTGTTGAATACATTTCAATGAGCCTAATTTGTTAGAAAGCAAAATATGTTTTGATACTTTTAGGGAACTCTAATAAGTTTATATGACGTATATCTATAACCTAGGATTTGTTTCTAGTCTTGTTGTGAACATATTTGATTTGTGTGCTTTTGTTTTCCACATGTAGGATAGAGATGTGATGTAGAGATATGGCATGAGGGAAAACCTAAGTCAAAAAATATTTTAGTTTTTATAAAGCAAGAAACAACCTCTCCTTCGTATAAAATAATTCAAGATCCCTCATCTACCTTGGCGTAAAGAACACCCTAGTAAATAATTCGAAGTGCATGGAAAAGAAAAAATAAAATAAGAGGTAAAGGTATGAGAAAGGCTTCCTACACAGATAGATGAAGAAATAAACTTTTTCGAGACTATTGATGCTCACTGGGAACAAAGCAATGCTTGTGATTTATTTAGAGACTCCACCAAGGATATGGACATTTGCTAGTAGTGGAACAATGCCAAAGACTCAGTTTCATTTATGACCACAATAAATCCTTTTTCATGTTATCTAAGTCATTGTTAAAGGCTTAAGGTGTGAACTCTTGGTTTGGTGAATATAGCTAGTAGGACCTAACAATGAGATAGACAAAAGGCACATCCATAAATGGTCAAGTAGCTCAAAGAGGTAGCCACAATGTCTCTCCATACTTGTCTGAATTTGTCTATGGAAGGGATGAATGCAAAGACATTGGATTCTACTATTGGTTCACCAATTGTTGTAGCTGCTACAAAAACCCCCAGAACTTTTATCCTGTACACCTAAATTTTGGTTCCCCCTCGATTTTTAAGGTTTTAATGGTTATTATTGTTGTTGGACTCATTCAAACTCCTTAAATAAAATAATTATCATAAAAGACCATAGTTTCTTATATCTTCATCAGGCACCTTGTCCATGCATGTCTTACCTCATCCTAGTTATCATTTCTTGAATGCATTATGGTTTGTGGCATATTGTAAAGAATTATTTTCATGATTTGTTCCAATTCTTTATGCATTTATATCTACTATAGGAAAAAAGTGCATTATATTCAGTGGATTATTGGAACTATATATATTTATGTTTTGTCTATCAGAGTTTGAGAAAGGTTGTAGTTGGATTGATAGACTTGTCACACCAGTGATGTTAACAAAGGTAGCACATGCATGAAAAGAATAATGAGAACCTTCGTGGTCACACTCCTATAGAGATAAAGGACAATGCAATTCCCAATCACACCAAAGCCATAAAGCAACTATTTATGGAAAATTCTCACAAGGATCTCTTTGATACATGCATCATTTGATGATAAACCAAATGCTTCGGTTTCCATTTCTGAGGAAGAAAATGGAGAAATAACAACAAGAAATTTTAAGAAACACAAATCGGTTAAGGTCCATGATATCTTTTGGGTCTATCATACAAAGACCTATGCCATAAAGCCCACATTTGAACATATGGTTGATATGTATTGGGAATATTTTGTTAGTGGAAAGAGAAAAATCATTGAGTGAAAAAAATAAATAAATAAAAAATAAAAATAATATATATATATATATATATATATATATATATACTATTATATATACATATATATATTATAATTATAAATATTATATATATTTAAATTATATATATATATATATATATATATAAATATATTATATTATAATTATATATTATATATATATATAGATATATATAATATGGGTAGCAGGCTCCTCCAAAGACTATTTATGGACTTCCAAAAGAGAACAAACAAGTTAGTAGGGGATGCAACTAGCAAGAGACCATCTTAAGTCTCCATATTTGTTGGTGAATGTTATGAATAAAATATAAATTTAAATATGTAAATATAAATAATAACACATCATAAATAATGATTAATTAGTGATTAGTTAGTGAAGAGGTATGTCCCTAAGGATACGACCATTCATAAAGGGACACCTGCCTAGGTATATAAAGCAGGTCCTCATTGTAACGTTCATATACTCATACATTGATCTTATTACTAAAATATTACTTACAATACATTTGTGTATTTTACATTTAAAGTACAACAAGCTATAGGTTTTGTCGCTTCAATGATATCAGATCATTCCTCTAAGTGTATGAACTTTGTTTGTTACATTGGAATCAAAGCCATTCGACCCTTTGGATCTTATTCGCTACACATTCTATCATTAAAGCTTAAGCCCTGGAAATCATGAAATTAAGTGAATATCATAAATCTAAACTATTAAATGAAATTGGAGAAGTATTACAACAAATAATAATAAAAAATCATTTGTAGAATCATTAAAGGCTTTCAAAACACCAGATTCAACACCTGCAGTGGAAGTTGACATTGACATGAAAGGGACTAACAATAATGAATGATCTAACCAATAAATTAATGTTGAACATTTTGAATCAGGATCTCCTCAGGATGACATGCATGAGACTAATGATCCAAGTGGGTATATGAAAACTAAAGAAGAAGAAGTCCAAGACTCAGATTTGGACTTATACTCAGAGATCGAATCCAAACCCAATAAGGAATGTGAAAAATAAGAAGAAGAAGATGAATAATCTGAATCCAATTGGGAATGTAAAAAGGAAGACTACTCAGACTCTGAATCTAATTGGGACTATGAAGAAAAAGAAGAAGAAAATACTTCTAATGAAGAAACTTATATGAATATGGAAAGTTTTGGAGATGAGGATGTGAAATTTTTGTATGGATACTAGAGTCTCGATTAGGGTATAAAGTGATAGAATCACATAAGAAAGGGGCCAAAATAATAGAACATCACATACCTCACACATGTCCTCCCAAAACCCTAGCAAATAAACTTCATAACAATGATATTCAATGGTTTGACAAGGTGGTTGAATTTTTTTTAACATGGTTATACTATGGATATGACTCTTGTTTCATCCAAACAAAAGAGGAGCTTGAGAGACTTCCTGACAATATATTTGATTGAGAGGGTCTTGGTTTGGTAGAAGATGAAGAGGTTCATTCATTCAAAATAAGTTGCACCAGACGAGAAGAATCAACTTCATGTGTATGTTGTCTGATTAGTAGAGCTTTGTACGAAATGCATGCACCTTGGGAACCTATGTTGCCTCCTATGGATCCTCTAGATAAAGTGAAGTATACTCTTGTTTTTGACATGGACGGAACACTCTTAACAGAATTAACTAAGGACCAGTTTCTTGGGAATAAGGATGTCAGATTTTGTGAAATAGATTTTATCATTGAACAACATATCATAGGAACAATTGTGTTTATTGCGATTAGACCTTATTTGGGACAATTCCTCGAATCAATGGTTGAATTTTTTGAGATTGTGAAATTCACAGAGAGACCCAAAAAAAGGATTATTGCTATATTGGATAAGCTGCCAAACAATAGCCTCATTCAGAAGAGGTTGTACAAAGATTCGTGCATTGAAATAGAAGGTAAACTTGAGAAGGACCTCTCACTCCTCGGAAGAGACCTGAGAAGGGTAGTTATTGTGTACAATTTCCCTTTTTCCTACTCTCTTCAACCCTCCAATTCATTTTCCACCAAATGATTTCTTGGTTGGGCATCAGATTATGAATTGGTCGATGAGGTGCTCTATGCATTGGTGAATCTAGCGATCCTTTTCTGCCACCCAAGAAGGAGATCAACAAGAAGAAGCATACACTAGTTCTTGACAGGGACGAACCTCTTCTAGACTACAAATTGGATGTCCCCATCAACAATAGAAAACTATAGTGACAAGTTCAAGAAGCCTAGAGTGGACGATTTCTTGGCCAAGATGGCAGAGATGTTTGAATTCGTGCTATTTACTGCAAGCACTCATAGGGGAGAAAGCATGCTCATGGAGAGTCTCTTTTGTCTCCACCATTGGTTCCTGTTCTTGCATCTTTTGAGCAGAAAGGCCTGTCTGCACTTTTTTAAATGGATTTATATAACAAGCCTATCTCTTCTCGGAACACATCATTGAAGCTAAACCAGATGTAGAAACTGGGAATTTCAAGCCATATCACTATCCCCATCATCATAAAATAGAGATAGAAAGGTTAATACAAGATTTTCTAAAACGTGGAGTCATTATGAAAAGCATAAGTCCATATGCGGCTCCAGTAATGTTAGTTTGAAATAAAGATGGATCCTTCTGGTTGTGTATAGATTATCAAAGATTAAACAAAATTAATATTAAACACAAATTTCTCATTCCATTTATTAATGAGATGTTGGATGAAATCCATGGGGCAAAATATTTTTCAAAATTATATTTGAGGTCAAGCTATTATCAAATCTGAGTAAGATTAGAAGACGTCGAAATACTACGTTCAAAACTCATGAAGGTCATTATGAGTTTAAGGTAATGCCATTTGGTCTAACAAATGCACCAGACACCTTCCAGGAAACCATGAATGAACTCTTTCACCAACACCTGTGAAAATTCATATTGGTTTTATTTGATGATATCATCATCTAAAACAAAACATGGAAGGAGCACCTTAAGCATCTAGAAGAAGTCCTTTCCGTATTGGGGAAGAATTAATTTTATGCAAAATTATCAAAATGTACCTTTGGACTGAACGAAGTCGAATATCTAGGACACATCATATCCAAAGAGGGAGTCAAAGTAGATCCCAACAAGATTAAAGTGATCAAAGAGTGGCCCGAGCCAAAGAATATATCAAAACTTAGGGTATTCCTTGGATTAACCGGATACTACAAAAGGTTCTTAAATAATTACACACATATGATTGATCACCTAATAAAAGTTTCTTTTTTGTCGTAGTCCTCGGAGAGATCTTTCTAATGGGGTATCATGCGCATCAAACTAATATAATATGACCAAGTCGCGACCCCGGGAAGTTGGTTGTCCAACTAACCCCAACGGGGCCTATAAACTCTGGGCGTTACATCTCCTCAGGTTAGGGTTTTGGTTGTTTAGGGTTTGCTCTTATTGTTCAATAATAAAAAGGCCCTTGAGCCTCATTGTAACATGGTTCAGAGGCATGTAGCCACCACATCTCTGCTCAGGGATAAGCTACCATCGCCTGAGCTAATTTATTTCCATTTCTGTCACTAGGCATATTTCAGTATTTTACATTAATGAAATGAAGTATTATTTCTGTTTCATCTCTATATTTATGGTTAAATCTGTAATTTGTTACATTCCTATTTAAATCTAGATCAGTGGTATCAGAGTGGTCTGCTCTTTCTCTATTTTTCTTTTCATGTGCCCAACGAGATCGGGATATAAGGAGTTAGGGCTTAAACTGGTCGAACCTTCGTAAGACTAGCCTCCAAATCCTGACGGCCTCCCATGGCGGATGAAAAGAAAGACGAGGGGGCAGGAGATCCTAACAAAATCTTGCTTGAAGAGGCCCTCGAGCGATAAAGGAATGTGATGATTGAAAACTTTGCCCAGATCCTTCAGCGACTACCCATGAGCGACACATATACTTCCAGCAGCTACACTGGAAGCGCCACACCCTTTAAGGTACAAGTTAACTTTGACATTCCCACATTTGAGGGTCAGATAGATGCAGACATTGTAGATAAATGATTAAATCTGCTAGAAGGGTATTTTTCTATTCATGATTTTTCTGGACGGGAAAAGATTGCTTTCACTCTTCTCAAAGTTGTCCCCCATGTCAAGGACTTGTGGGAAACCTACTGCGAGTAGAAGGATGAAAGTACAGCCTCACTGTTTTCAGCCGCACCCACTTGGAATTCATTCCGGGATGCCAGCAAGGAGAAATACTACCATGTCGAAAGCTATGAGGATAAATACATAAAGTGGACCACGCTATGGTAGGGAAGGGACCAAGATGTGCTAGAGTTTACTAATATATTTCATACCCTTCGCACAAAGTTGGGTATCAAGGATGTTGAGCATCATTTAGTACTAAAATACAGCGACTTCCTACACAGGTACATCCAGGATGAGATGGAGTTTTGGGACATCTCATCACTCGGCACGATGTACCAATACGTTGTCAAGATCAAGCAGAAGTTTAAACATAAGAATCGAGACTTTGGATCTATGAATCTAAAACAAGGGAAAGGTGCCCCCAAACCACATAATAAAGGACAAAGCCAAGGCAAGGTTGTCGAGGACAACCCGCCAAAGCCGCAAGAAAATAACAACATCCTGAAGCTGAAGAAGGACACAGGAAAGAGGTGTTAGTTCCATAGGATCTCCACTCACAATACAAGTGAGTGTCGGGCCAAGCAGTCACTAATAGCCGAGCTAAAGTCTTCGGAATCAGATGCATGTTCTGACTCTGAATCAAAACCCAACAAGGGGAACGACAAAGGGAAGCAGATAATCGATGCACAACCCAACGCCACCATTGCCACCATGAAGATCTAAAAGGAGGAACCCAAAGATCCAGAGGAGGAGGAGCAACTCTTCCACTCCCAGATGTGGGTAAAGGGTTCCCCGCTACAATTCATTATCGACAGTGGGAGCCAAAAGAACCTCATTTCAGAAGAGGTCATGAAGTGGCTAGGCTTTTTAACCAGAGCACATCCCCAACCGTACACCATTGGGTGGTTTCACCAAGGACATGAGCTTCACGTGAGCCAGTAGTGCCGCCTTCCATACCACACCAAGTAGTTCAAGGATGAGGTATTATGTGACGTTGCTCCCCTTGATGTTTGTGATGCATTATTAGGCCAACCATACTTTTGGAAGCAACATGTTGTGTATGAATCAAGGCCTCGTGCTGTTATTGTTACTTTGGGAAATAAGTTGTACAGGATACCAGAGGTAGCACCGCCTACCGCCATCTCTTTGGTTATTGCAAAACAATGTAGTAAGCTCATTTCCAAAACCAGGAAATTTGTTTTCCTGGTGATACACCCTCAAGGAAAGAAGAAGACGGTGGCCACGACCTCGAGGCAGGGCCCCTCTGCATGACAACTATAGATGGAAAAGTTCGTGGAGGAGTACAAGGACATCTTCACCTCCCCTGTAGCGGTTCCTCTGCACTACTAGGTCAAGCACTCCATTGATCTGACCCCAGGTTCGCTGCTGCCCAATGGACCAATCTATCTGCGCTTCGTTCTGGAGAACGACGAAATCAAGAGGTAGATTCAGGAGCTGCTATAGAAAGGTCACATCCAACCGAGTTCATTTCCATGTGGGAGCCTGATCATGTTGGTACATAAGAAGGATGGGAGACTCTGTATTGACTATCGGGCGCTAA
>APFE030460008.1:0-27324 GCA_000404065.3 Pinus taeda
TTCTCCTCCAATAGTTGTAGCACCATGTCAACATGTTCAACATGATCCTTCCAAGACTTGCTGTAGATTAGTATATCACCAAAAAATACTAACACAAATTTTCTAAGGAATGGTTTGAAAATGGAATTCATCAACCCTTAGAATGTTGAAGGTGCATTGGTAAGGCCAAAAGGCATGACCAAAAATTCATAATGACCCTCATGAGTTCTAAATGTTGTTTTTGGAATGTCTTCAATCTTCATTCTAATTTGATGATATCTTGAACGAATATCCAACTTGATGAAGTAAATTGATCCATGCAATTCATCCATTAATTCATCAATGACAGGAATGGGAAATTTATCTTTAATAGTGAACTTGTTAAGCTCCCTATAATCTAGACACATGCGCCATGATCCATGCTTCTTGTGCACCAATAAAACTGAAGCAGAGAAAGAACTTTGACTAGGTTGAATTATACCAGCCTCTAACATTTCTCCAACCATACGTTCAATTTCACTCTTTTGGGCATAGGGATATCTATATGGCCTGATGTTCAGAGGAACACTTCCTGTAATCAAATGAATAGCATGATCATGATCACAAATAGGTGGGAGGCCTTTGGGGGTCTCAAAAACCTTGGAATGATTGTCCAAGACTTTTTGGAGATCTAGAGAAATAGATGATTTCAATGTGGGAACCTCTAGCGAACATAATTGTGTAATTACGGCTCGTTGTTCCTTCTTTAAAAGCTTTTTAATATGGTTAGAGATGATTTTCTTTCCCAGTTTCCTTACAATACCCCTTAATTCAACTTCCTTTCCTTCTGCACAAAATTTCATGAAACTTTCTTGAAAATTAAAAGCTATTGTACCCAAGGATTGTAGCCATTAGACTCCTAGTACAACATCAACACCACCCATTGGAAGGGAAAGAATTGGGCTATTCAATACATATTCTCCCATGGATAGCTTGATATTATGGCACTTTCCAGACCAATTTACGGTTCCTCCACTTGCAACCATCACTTGACACTCTGGTGTTGGATAGAGGAATAAATTCAATTCCTTGGCTATATTACAATGAATAAAATTATGGGTACTTCCTGAATCAATCAACACTATTACCTTTTTCTTCTTGATATGTCCTTCTATATTGATAGTTTCAGGAGTGGTAATTCCAGCCAACGCATTACAAGATATGGTCAGATTCATTTCTTCTTTATCTAAGGTTTGTTCCTAGAGTATATCCTCTTCTTTTGACATTTCTTGTTCCTTTTCTTCCTCCTCTTCACAATCTATGTAGAATAATTGCTTCTCGGCACACTTATGACCTTTAGTGTATTTTCTATCACAACTGTAACAAAGCTCTTTTGCTCTTTTTTTTTCCCAATTGTTGTGGTGTCAACCTTGTAGGTTGTGGAAGGCTAGGGACAACAAATTCCATCTTTATAGTTGTGAGTGGTAGGCTTCCTGGTTGCCATAATTTTAATTTCCATTTTTCTTGCTAACCTTAATTCCTTCTCCAATGAATTAGGTTCCCAAAGGTGAACATCATGTTGGATATTATCCTTTAAAGTCCTTATGAACACATCAATCCTGTGCTCCTCTGGAATATATTTTACCCTTACGTTCAATTTTTGGAAGTCCTCAATGTGCTCCATCATTGAACCCTTTTGTTTGAGATTTATCAATTGGTTAAAAAAGGTGTTGCTTTTTGTATCCTCATAATGTGCTATCATTTCTTCCATAAAAATTGCCCAAGTGACAATTTTTTTACGAGAGCAAAGCCATCGATACCATACAAACTGATTTGGTTCCAAATATAAAGTTACAAACGTACCTTTTGTGTGTTTTGCACATTATGGAGATCGAAAAAATGCTCCATCTATAGTATCCATGTTCCAGGATCCTTGCCATCAAACTTCCTCATATCAATTTTTGGAACATGGTAGGTCTTCAATCCAACATTAGAGTCTATGAAATCATGATTAGAATTTCTTTTTTTCTCATCATGAGTTTCCTCTACTACCCTTTCACCATCAGTAACCATTTCTTATAGCGACTTATTCAAATTTATCTTCAATTCTTTCATCTTAGCATCCATGCCATTCATCTTAGCTTCCATTCCATCCATCCTAGCTTCCATGCCATCCATCTTAGCTTGCAAACCATTCATATTAGCTTCCACGCCATTCATCTTGGCTTCAGTTACCTTGTGTGGGAGTGAAATTTGGTGTACTTGGTCTTGTAATTTTGATATATCATGTTACATTTCTTCCTCTTCTTCATGAGTCATGCTAGAGCTTTCAGGTTGCTTACTCAATGTTTCCATTTTCTTTCTTTGAGGCATCAATTAATGTTAATAGTTCTTCACTATTCCATTTGAATTCCTTCAAACTAATTTTTCAAACCAATCTTGTGCAAAATTAAAAAAAACAAAAAACAAAAAAACAAAACAAAACAAAACAAAACAAAACAAAACAAAACAAAAAAAAACAAAAAAACTACACACCTTTTTTTTTACTTTGTAAGAGCTCGATATTGAATCTGTTGTATCTCTATAATTGTGGATCTTGAATATTAGAAATCATGGATTTCAGATTTCTGTGGCTTGAATCTTTTGAATGATAAAACTGTGGATTCTCCGGTCATTCATTCATTAGAAATCATGTCATGTTGTAGCCCTTTGAGTCCTCTTTCTAAAACAACAAATCTTATCAAGATTGGATTCTCCAAGGAAGAGTTATGCTGAATCTCCTATGGTGGCTTGATTATAGACTAGTTCAGTAGAGCGAACTTGTATGAAGTGCCACGTATCACTGTTTTGACCTTAGTACCTGAAACTAATATACCGAAAACTACAGGCCATCCTCTTTCTGAAACTTTTTACGAAATTTCAATCTGATGCTCAGAACAAACGTTATGACGATTTTCCCCAGGTCACCTATTTGAAATGTAATTCGGGAGTCTGCAAAAACCCTAACTTCCTCAAATCATATCTCCGAAAATATAGTGATACAAGATCTAAAATTCGGATCCGAAGTTCAAATGATTTCAAGTCAAATGGGTTTTTTTTTAGCTTCTGAAACGTCGCATAAAAAATGTTATAGCAAAAATGCCACAATGACCTATTTGGAGTAGCAAAACCCTAGATTCCAAAGCTCTGATACCAAATTTTATGAAACCAGCTCACAAAAAGATAGAAAAGATAGATCAATGGCTTAGAATTTAGCCTCTTCGAGGGGGAAACCTCCTTTACATTACACAAATGGACAATTCTTGGATGATACAAATGACTAAACCTCCCTTCTATATATAGGAGTCTAAGGGGTCACAATATAATCAAGCCGACATAACAATAATAACATAAGGGCACAAGAATAACAATAGTGGGTTTCTATGGGGCACATTAATAACAATATGGGGATAATATGGGCACAATAATAATAATAATGGCTACAATGACAATAGTAATGGGGGAATCACTAGTATTATAGGGACCTAACAGTGTCTCAGTCCATAACCAATAGTTTCATGTGTTTAATCAACAATACAATATACATGTCCAAGTTATATCTAGCCCAGAGTACATAAAACAAGGGTCCATTGGATTGTTTTCTCATTCCAGGATTCAATGAAATATTTATCTGGAGAGGAGACTCTCTCTCAACTACTTTAGTGCAAACCATCATGTCAATTATGCGTCCTTTAATGAGAACATTCTCTACTACACTTCTACATGAGAAGTGTATCAACCCCAGGTTAAAATTCCATGTAATAAAGTTAATAAAGGCAAAATAATACCAAGGTCATGGGACACGTATTCCAAGATAAATGTTGGAAAAAACATCCTAGTAGGTGTTCATTTGGTTTATTATGCCTAAGGGAAAATTGGAAAAGGCATTGGCAAAGGCTTTGAAAAGGAAAAGAAGCATTAATTGGCATTTTATTTATGAAAATAAAGGAAAATAGGAGAAAAGGTGAAAGGTCACAGGTTGTGTGTGAGGAGGAAATTGAAAGAAAATTAAGAAAAATGAAGAAAATAGAGGCCCCAATGATAAAACGGCTTCTCAGGATGAGTTCAAGGCTTTTTGTTAGTTCAGTTTTGGAGCTCTCTCTCTAGTCTCTCTCTCTTTCTCATACTCTTGCACACTTAGAGAATTCTTGGAGCACACTTGCATTGGAGTAAGGAAGGTAAAGGAAGGACAAGAAGTCAAAGGAAATAAAGGATCAAGCAAGGAAGACTTGGATCAAGTGGCTATAATGGGACTGCTTTGTAGGTATCGAGTTGCATGTATGATTCCCTTGCTAGTTTTGGCATGCATGGTACATGCAAGTGTATATTTTGTTCTCTTGTTATGATTGCCATGGGTTTTTCTAGGTGTGACAATGGTTTCATCCTTGCCTTGCCATTTCTGGATAGCCATAGTGTGATGGGGTTCTCTCATTAGTTGAGCTTTGGATTGCCATATGGTTTTGGAACCATGTGAGGTGGTCTCAAGAAAATTCCCAAGGGCCTAGGAATCCCTTGATCAGTAATGGAGAGATTGCAGTAAAGCTTGAGGGTGAAGATGGGAAAATTCCTCAAGTTATTGGTGAAGAAATCCAGAAGCATCCAAGCTTGTTGATTGCAGTAAAGCTTGGTAGTGTATGTTTTTGTTTGGGCCTGGGAATCTCTTGACCTATAATGCTGGGATTGCGGTAAAACCTGAAGAAGCCTTGGTTTTTTTTGTGAGTCCCACATTCATGCTTCGAATATGGCATGTGCGTGATTGGCTAAAAGAAAGATTTGGTTCAATCCAATCTATGGTCGAGTGGTACGTGGAAGTCCCTGACTTGGTTGCATTTTGCATATGTTAATAAGAGTTATTTTCCTTTTGTATTTTATGAGTAAATGTACTTGTTATTATGTGGTTTTGATGGTTGTCTATCATTGTTATTATTTTTGTTATATGTTGGTTATAGTCATGGCTTTATGACAGATTCTAATTATGGCTCTTATCGTGTTTGATTGGTAAATGAATGGTTATTGAATGAATGACCTAATATATGTTATTGTAACTATTGTGAGAGGGTATTAGACCTTCTTGACGATTCTCAGATAAGTATGAGACCCTTATGTTCATATATGCATTTATGACCTATGGATTTAATATTTGCAATGTGTTTGACGAAATGTCTTCCATGGTTAGGTCTCGTTAGTTCAAGTTATTGACTAAGTTTTGCATTAATTTCTTTGTCCTTGTGCCATTCATCATTCTTGAAAGTTGTATCACATTATGGGTAGAGGTCTGGATACTAGCCCTAAAAAGTGGCTCAAATTCTGGGGTCACTTTATAAAACAGTAAATTTAATCTATGAAAGCTTGTAAATTTAATCTAGAAAACATTTGAAATCTATTTCTATGAAATAAAGAAGCTCTAATCACAAATGAGAATGTTTTCTAGGTGATCATTGAAATCAAACAAATAAATAAATCAAATCAAATCCTAAGTGATCAATGAAATGTAAATTATTTCTTAATTAAGAAGATTAGAGAATTGTGATGACTTTAAAAACTAGATTGATTTAGGTTCAAAATGAGTGATCTATTTCTTAATTTGATGAACAACTCAAATTCTTTTTTCTATTGATATATTTGTCGGCCACAACACGAAATATGAAGAAAAACAAAAAAACAAAAACAAAAAGCAAACAAAACAAAACAAAAAAACAAAAAAAAAGCAAAACAAAAAACAAAACAAAACAGAAACAACAACAACAACAAAACAAACAAAAAACAAAAACAAAAACAAAGAAAACAAAAAACAAAAAACATTTTAAAGATCCTCAAATATCTCCAAAATTGGGCACTGTTTTGAAGAAATTTCCATGTTGAAACTAAATTGGCTCATTCTTCACAAAACCCATGTTTTATTTTTTCAAGATCTATCTTATTTTGGCCAGAAACTACGTTAGAAGTTGGCTGTTCGAAAATTGTTGTTAATCTAAATCATCATCTTTGATCAAGTGTTGAAAGCTCACAATTGCGACATTAAACAAAGTGTTATTGTTGATCTGCAAAAGAAACTAAATTAAAACATAAGAAAACTAATATGAAAAACATATATTATGAAACTACATGAATTATAAGACTATATCTTACGACGAAATAAGAATATAAAACTCTAAAATAAATAACACAAGAACTATCAAATGTATTTTACTCCATCATAATTTGGAATTATGCTCCAAGAGTTCCTCCTTTTGAATGGAGAAGACACTCCTATTTATACAAAAAATAAGATAATTAAATAATTATATATCCACAGATATCTCATTTGGTTACAACCATGTGTTAACGTCTATCAAGTAACATTTCTACATATCCTCACAAATCTCTAAAATATTTGATAAGAAATCTTATCAAAACTTTCATGATTTTTCTCCATCAAATGTGTTTGAATGATTATCTCAAATATTTCTCAAATCTTCAAGAGTTTGAAGACAAAATTCGAATTTGAGACTTAGACTCCAAATATGACTTTGTTGGAATCTTCAAATATGCCTACACACATCACAAAACTCATCCAACTATTATATATAAGTGAATACATGCTATTTTTCTAATATTTAACCATAAATTCGCTTAAAACATGAAAATAATGCTTTGGAAAATAATAATGATAAACCCATATATGATCATGAAAATGGTCTTAATGTAAGGTTATAATATAGTGGAACATGGTTAAAAGTGAATGCAAAGATGATGAAAAAGTTGACATTTTGGAGACCCAACACTAATCTGGACCGATTTTGCAGACGAGATAAGCCTGCCCTAAACTTCATTGAGGTATGTTGATATGTTTATATTTTGGTTTAGCTAACATAGTATATTTGCAGAAAGAAGAAGATCAAATATGACTAGCAAAATGGTGGATTACAGGAACATTGAGAAGCTTAATAGCAGAGATAAGAAGTTATAAAGTAGATAATGACAAAATCATTCAGTCACAAGAGACAATTGTCGAGGCACAGGAGAAACAAACAAAGATCAATATAGTCATCCTTCAGAGCTTGTCAGATTTGCAAAGACAGGGAAAACCACAAATTATTTATGGACAAGAGGACAGGAGTAATGGAGCCTATGGTAGTAGGTCGCATGGTAGGCATAGGTCGGATAGGGATGACACAGTCAGATATGGTAGTTCTTGGATACACCTGATAGGAAAGGTAGTGGACATGGGTTCTACTCTAATTCTAATTCAAACATGTATCATGGTCATCATCGTTATCATCCTTACAAAAGGAGTGATAAGGGATATTTGTCAAATGAGTTCAAGAAATCCAAGCCACCTACATCTGATGGAGATTTTAAGAAACCGAAAGATGCAAAGGCATATTTTCTTTGGATGAAGAAATATTTTGAGTTACATGATTACACAGAGAACATGAAGGCCATGATAGTTATTTTCAGTCTTAAAGGGAAATAATACATCTTGTGGGAAGTTGTGAATCACATCAAAGACATCAATACATAGGAGTTGAGTTGGCATGAATTCAAGAGATTTTACAAGAAGAAGTACTTGTCAGAGAGGTACTAGGATAGTAAAGCCAATGAGTTATATGAGTTGAAGATGGGATCGATGACAGATGAGGAGTACATGACTAAGTTCTTAGAGTTGTTGAGGTATGTGTCATATCTTAAGGATGAGAAATCCAAAGTTCATATATTTATCAGAGGATTTCCATTAACATTCAAAGATTGAATTGAGTATGATGAGCCTCATTCACTGAAGAATTCACTGGGCAGTTGAAGCATTGTTATGAGCAATCAAAGTATAAGGCCGAGTCTAATAAAAGTTTGAAAGGGAATTACAAGACTAAAGGTAAATGGCCATAGAAGTGAACAAGACCTCAAGATGCAGGTGATAAATATAACGTTGCTCCTTATAATAAGTTTAGTGCAGTGGAGAAGGGACATGGGTCTCAGCCTGGAGAGTAGTAGAACAGAGGCGATAGTTGCAGTGTTGGATATGTGGCAAGGAGCCTCTCAAGAAGGATTTTTTGTCGTATCAGGGTGTTATGCCTCATATCTACAGTGCTAAGGAGGCGTAAATTGTTAGGGATGTTGGGAAGATCATCCCTCATATCTATGTAGCATTGGATAATAGGCAGACGGATCACCAGGAATCTATTATCGAGATGGACAATAAGCTTTATGATCAAGTTGTTTCTATTTTGATTGATCCTGGATCTAATTATAGTTATGTTAATCATGACCTGGTAGATAAGTGTGGTTTGAAAAAAGAAGTGCATGTAGAGTCTTTGTTAGCACAATTGGATATAGGTACTGAGAAAAGAGTTCATCATTGGGTAAGAGCTTGTGCATTTGATTTGAATGGTATGCCTACATCAGCACATCTAAATGTGATTCCATTGGGATCGTATAATATGCTTATGGGTATGGATTGGTTGTGTCTTCATAGGACTAAGGTGGATTTATATGAAAAGGCTATTGAGTGCTTGGATGACAATGGAGAATAGAGAATCTTGTAGGGAAAGAATAAGGCAACATCATTCATCATGGTTATAGTTATGCAGGCGAAGTGTAGTCGCAGGAAAGGATGTGTGTTATTTTCAGTTCATATTTCTAGTGATAAAGGTAAGGATGTTGTGGATTAGAAGTATTCAAGATGTATCTGGTCTTGCAGCAGTTTCAGGATGTATTTCCCACAATATTTTAGAGTTACCACCTCACAAGGAAGTGGACTTTTCTATTGAGTTGGTATCAAGAGAAACACTAGCATCAAAGGCACCTTACAGGATGAGCACTCCAGAGCCAGTGGAACTAAATTTGCAGTTGAATGAAATGCTTGACAAGAGATACATTAGGCAAAGTGTGTCACCTTTGCGGTGCACTGACATTTTTGGCGAAGAAGAAGGATGGTACTCTTAGGTTATGTATTGATTACGAGAAGTTGAAAAAGGTGACCATCAGTTGAAGGGAGCAACAGTATTCTCGAAGATTGACTTGAGATCAGGATATCATCAGGTATGCATCAAAGAAGAGGACATCTACAAGATTGTTTTCCCAAATAGGTATGGGAATTATGAGTTTGTTGTGGTCCCTTTTGGTTTGAATAATGCTCCAACTATTTTCATGTGTTTGATGAATAGTGTGTTGTGCCTTATCTGGACAAGTTTGTGATTGTATTCATTGATGACATATTGATATATTCTAAGAATGAGTAAGAGCATGTCGAACTCTTAACAACATCATTGAGGTTGCTAACAGAACATCAGTTGTATGCCAATCTTAGTAAATATAGTTTCTTTCAAACAGAGGTACACTACTTGGGGCATGTTGTCTCCAAGGAAGGCATAATAGTGGATCCAAAAAAAGATAAGAGCTATCATGGAATGGGAAACTCCTAGAAATGTAGATGAGGTCATATCATTCATGGGGTTAGCAAGTTACTACAAAAGGCTCATCAAGAAATTTTCATAGATTGTCTATCCTATTTCATCATTGCAGAGGAAAGGAAATAAATTTGAATGGATAGAGGAATTTGAAACAAGTTTTAAGCATTTGAAGCAGTTTCTTACAAATTCTCTAGTTCTAAAGATTGTAGATCTAGATAAAGAGTCTATGGTGTGTATAGATGCTTGCCAGAGAGGACTTAGTGCAGTCCTAATGCAATATGGATAGGTAGTATATTATGAATCAAGGACACTGAATGAGCATGAGTAGAACTATGTGACTCGTGATCATGAGTTGGAAGTGATCATTCATGCATTGAAGATGCGAAGGTACTATCTTCTTGGCAGGAGGTTTGTATTGATGAGTGATCAAAGTGGGTTAAGATACTTGTTTGACCAATCTAATATGAATGTCAGGCAAGTTAGATGGTTGGCCACACTTAGTGAGTTTGACTTTGATATCAAGTACATTAAGGGAAGGAGAATAGGGTTGCAGATGATCATAGCATAAAGGTGCAGGTAAATCACATAGAAACTATGAGTTCATATGGGACATATTTACAAGATCATATCTTATAGGCAGGACAACAGGATGATAGGTACAAGGAGCTTAGGCACAAGTTACCATAACAAGGTATAGGTGATCAAGATATGGATTATAATCTCATGACAAATGGTTTTGTGAGATTTAGTGACAGGATCTATGTGTCGGACAACAATGAACTCAAGAATCTTATCTTGAGGGAATTTCACGTTAAGCCATATTCAGGTCATTCGGAATATCAGAAGACATTGACAATGGTGAAGAAGTCCTAATACTGGCTGAATATGAAGAAGGAGGTATTTGAGTTCATCGTTAAGTGTTTGGATTTTCAATGGGTAAAAGCAAAGTGTAAGCATCTAAGTGGTTTACTACAACCCATTATGATTCCAGAGTGGAAATTGGAGGTCATTTCCATGGACTTCAATATAGGTTTTCCGAGGATATCTAGACAACATGATTCTATCATGGTTGTGGTTAACAAGCTGACAAAGGTGGCTCACTTGATAGTGGTTAAGTCCACTTATTCATCTAGAGAGGTAGCACGTGTATTCATTAGAGAAATAGTAAGATTGCATGGTATTCCTAGGAAGATTGTGTCAGACAAAGGTGCTAAGTTCACTTCCAGGTTTTGGAAGGAGCTATCTTCAGGTTTGGAGGCAGAGTTGGCCTTCAGGTTTTATAACCCATATATATACACTAAAATACAGCTCCTAGATACATCACTAATATATTAAAATCTATTGACGCATCCCTTGATGATGGACTCACTTAGAAGTCCAAAACGTTGGGTTCTCAAAACTCTATAACAGGTCATTCCTCCTCTACTTAAAAATTTTCCTCACCTGTATGGATTCATTATTTAATAACAACTTATCATCCATAGATAGATGGACAGAAAAATAGGGTCAATAGGATTTTGGAGGACATGTTGAGAATGTATGTTATACATCAGTAGAGGAGGTGGGAGAATTATCTTCTACTAGTTCAGTTTGCTTACAACAATGGGTATCAGGAGTCACTGAGGACGAGTCTGTTTGAGGCAATTTATGGGTGGATTTATAATACTTCCATCAATTAGAGTGGTCCAGTGAATAGCGTGTTGATAGGACCAAACATTTTGGCAGAGATGGAATAGGAAATGCAGGTTATTGAGAAGAATCTAAAGGTAGCACAATATAGACAGAAGAGCTATGTAGATCAGCACAGGTCATTTAAGGAGTTTTATGTTGGGGAGCATGTGTACTCCGCATCAAGCCAAAGAGGAGATCCTTGAGGATTAGATCATGTGCCATGTTGAAACCTTGGTATTGCAGGCCTTTTGAGATCCTTAAGAGGATTGGACTAGTGGCCTACAGAATTTCACTGCCTTTGACAGTGAAAGTCCATGATGTTTTCCATGTTTCATTGCTTAAAAGATATGTGAAATATGTTGATCATGTGATTGATTGGTCTGTATTATAGGTGGAACCAGAAGGAGAATTCTAGTTGGAACTTTAGTGCATTTTGCAACTGAAACAACTCATTCTCTGGAACCAAGCAATCAAGCAAGTTAAAGTGCAGTGGAAGCACTCTATACCATATGAAGCTACATGGGATATGGATGATCAGATGCAGCCTATGTATCCTTCATTATTTTCTCGTTGAGGCAAAGGAGTCTTGGTATATGTATATATTTATGTATGGTTGTTATTGTAAATACCGCAACGAGCTACGTTATAAAGCTCTAATAAGCGGTATGGTTAGCATGTTGGTTTTTCTTTTCACCAAGTTGTTCATTGTAAATACTGCATCGAGCTAAGTTATATAGATCCATGTGTAGTATATTTAGGTTTTCAACAGTATTGTTGGTTGTAGGTGTCATTGAACACCGAGGATGGTGTTCCCCTAGGGGGGGAGGTTTGTAACTGCCCCGGGTTAAAAGTTCATATAATAAAATTAATAAAGGAAAAATAATACCAAGATCATGGGACATGTATTCCAAGCTAAATGTTGGGAAAAACATCCTAGTGGGTGTTCATTTAGTTTATTATGGCTAAGGGGAAATTGGCAAAGGCTTTGAAAAGGCAAAGAAGCATTAATTGGCATTTTATTTATGAAAATAAAGGAAAATAGGAGAAAAGGGAGGCGAAAGGTCATAGGTTGCATGTGAGGAGAAAATTGAAGAAAAATTAAGGAAAATGAAGAAAATAGAGGCCTCAATGATAAAAAGGCTTTTGAGGATCAGTTCACAGCTTTTCTTCAATTCAATTTTGGAGCTCTCTCTATATTCTCTCTCTCATACTCTTGCACACTTAAAGCATTCTTGGAGCACTCTAGCATTGGAGTAAGGAAGGAAAAGGAAGGACAAGAAGGATGTAACACCCTCCTCCCACATATACCCAATCAACCCACCAGTTTGGGTAAACATGTAATGAGAGGCCACTATGATATGATTTGACCTCCTAAGTCACGTTAAGTAAGTGGAACCAATGGAAACACACCATACAAAAATTCAACAACAGCTTTAGGACCCTCATGAACTGATCCAACACTTTAGAAAACTTTCCCTTGGGTCCCACAGAGATTTTGGACAACTTAAGCCTCAATTGCTCTCACGAGCTTTTCTACAAGTGTCAAGAGACTAAATTTGTCAGTGCTATGCCAGCATCCCTAGGATTTGAGCCACTTTTTCAGGCCCAAAGGCTAGGTCATTGCCTAAAATTTCATGACACCTTCAGAACAATAAAATAACATGGAAATGACAGTACTAAAGTAAATGATTGAATGAAACCTTGACTAGACCCCTACTAGCCATGACAGGCATTTCATCAAACATATCACGAATATGTAATCTAGATTTGTAAACAATAGTTATGAGCATTGGGGTCTCATACTTAGCTGAGAATCGCTAAGAACCATTGATGTCTCAACACATCAACTCACATTCCATCCATTAGGTCATAGATACATTGATCATTCAATTACAAGTAAAAACATGATGAAATCCATATAGAGCTACTGTCATAAAACACAAACATAACTAGAATAATAGCAGTAGAAATACTAATGAAAGTACAACCATATAGACCACATATAATCCATCAAAATACTCATGGAAATACAAGGAGAAATAGCCTTTCATTAATGATGCATAATCCAAAACCGGGATGGGACTTCCACATTCCACCCAATCATAGAATGGTTGAGCCAAATATCCTCTTCATCCATTCACCCCTATGCCATATTCCAAGCATGAATGTGGAATCTCATAGAACACATTGATTAAAAGTCATCCAGGGCTTCAATAGCCCATCCACCTCAACCCATCAAATAGTGATTCCACCTCATGGTCGGACATCACAAAACCATCATTAGATTGGTCTTTATCCAAGCCTTCCAGGGCTCCAAAGCATTTTTCCAACCAAGGCTCTGGGATTAGTAACTCAACCCACAAATTTTACCGGGCTCCAGAGCGTTTGTCCAAGCAAGGCTCCAGGACTATTAACTCAACCCACAAAGGGCTCCAGAGTGTTTGTCCAACCAAGGCTACGTGACTAGTAGCTCAAACCAAGTTGTTCTAGGTTTCCAGAGCATTTGTCCAACCAAGGCTACGGGACTAATAACTCAACCCAAGCTAAGGAAATATGAGAACCAACCAAAAACACAACCATGAAAATAAACCCACAATCACCATGGCTATCCAAGGAATGGAAACGCTAGGCAATCCACTGTCAATCCCAACCATCCTCCATATCAATGACAGGTCACAACTAACAGACCACATGCATGCCAAAACTAGTGAAGGAAACATACATGCAACTCAATACATGCAAGAAAATCTGATGTAGTTGTTGATCCTGATGCCCTCTTGTGCTTTCTTGCTCTTCCTTTACCTCCTTGCCCCAAGAATCCAAGTATGCCACACCCACCAAGAGTGCTCCAAGAAAAATCTAAGTCTCCAAGAGTATGAGATAGAAAGAGAAAAATGAGAGAGCTCCAAAACTGAACTAACAAAAGGTTACCAACTGATCCCCAAAAGCCTTTTTTATGAATGAGGCTTCTATTTTCTTCATTTTCCATTCTTTTCCTTCATTTCCTCCTCACATGCAACCTGTGAACTTTCACCTCCTTTTTCTCCTAATTTCCAATATTTTTCATAAGTAAATGTGCCAAAAATGCCATTTTTCCTTTCAAAAGCCTTAGCCATTTTCCTTTTACAATTTCCTTCACCATAAACAATCGCAAGTGATCCCCATCACTAGGATTTTGCCCAACATTCAGCTTGGAATAAGTGTCCCATCATCCGTGGTTATTATTTTTCCTTTATTTGCTTTTATTACATGGAATTTTCACCAGGGTTGTTAGAAAGGAAAAGGAAAGCAAGGAATAGTTGGATCAAGCGGCTACAACAATATTACTTTGCAGATATCGAGTTGCATGTATGATTCCATTGCTAGTTTGGCATGCAAATGTGTATTTGGTTCTCTTATTATCATTGGCATGGGTTTTTCTAGGTGTGATAATGGTTTCAACCTTGCCTTTCCATTTCTGGATAGCCATGGTGTGATGGGGTTCTTTCATTGTTTGAGATTTGGATTGTTGGATGGTTTTGGAACCGAGTGAGGTGATCTCAAGAAAAATTCCAAGGGCCTAGGAATCTCTTGACCAATAATGGCGGGATTGTGGTAAAGCCTAAGGGTGGAGATGGGAAAATTACTCAAGGTATTGGTGAAGAAATCTGGAGGCATCCAAGCTTGTTTAGAGCACAGTGATGCCTTGACTGGTTTAGAAGGGATTTTGGTAAAGCGTGGTAGTTTATGTTTTTGTTTGGGCCTAGGAATCCCTTGACCAGTAATGGTACTATTGCAGTAAATCCTGGTTATGTAGGTGCTTGTTCGGGCCTAGGATTCCCTTGACCGGTTTTGGTAGGATTGCAATAAAGCATGAGGAATCCCTGGTTGTTTTACTGTGGGTCCCACATTCATGCTTGGAATATGGCACAAGGGTGATTGGCTGAACAAAAAAAAAAATTGATTTAGTTCAGCCTAATCTATGGTTGGGTGGTACATGGAAGTCCCTGACTTGGTTGGATTTTTCATATGTTAATAAGATATAGCTCACTGATATCATGTAAAAATTTCACCTGCAAATCCAACTAATATATGCAATGTACTAAAGCACCATAATAGATCTACATCTACCATAAACTTAGTGGAAGCTTATTTCAACATGAGCAACATCAAGCATGAACAAATATAACTGAGAATGAGAAGTAATCAACCATAACATAGAAGATATAACCTAGGGAAAGCATAAGCCTAAAACCCCATCTCTGTATTATCAATCAAGTGGAAATCCTCAACAACATACAAAAAGAATCAGCTCAAAAGCTATCCTGCTCTCTCTGTACTCTTGGGTGTTGTTGCTTTTCTCTTTTGCATTGGCTCTCCCATACTTAGTGTAGCATACTTTTTTTTGCAATCAAGTGACGAACTTGAATGGGCACACAAGGAAACTCTGGCCTCACCATCCTTACTGCTAGCAACAACCATCAACCTCAAACTGCTCTGCCAATCCCACAACCAATGTTTCTCCATAGAAGTCTCCCACACCCCTGTCATTGAATCTGACAGAGTAATCCGCCACTGGGAAAGTGACTTCTACCTCACGTGACCAAGCAATCTCCCACAATGTGAAAAGAAAAGCCATAGAACTCTCTAGAATAGGAACACAATGCCTCCCATCAAATTTCTCCCACATAAGACACAACCTAACTAGAAGAGTACTCAATCTAGTTCCCAAGGGAATTAAATGTACTTTCTATCACGTGGCTTTGACGGTTGTTCTATCATTGTTATTATTCTGGTTATATGTTGGTTATAATCATGGTTTTATGACATATTCTAGTTATGGCTCTTATCGTGCTTGATTGGTAAATGAATGGTTATTGAATGCATGACCTAATAGATGTTATTGTAACTATTGTGAGAGGGCATTATACCTTCTTGACGATTCTTAGATAAGTAAGAGGCCCCTATGTTGAGATATCCATTCATGACCTGAAGATTTCATGTTCACAATGTGTTTAACAAAATGTTTATCATGGTTAGGCCTAGTTAGGTCAAGCTCTTGACTAAGTTTTGCATTAATGGCTTTGTCCTTATGTCATTCATCATTTTGGAAAGTTCTTTCAAGTTATAGGTAGAGGTCTGGATTCTAGCCCTCAAAAGTGGCTCAAATTCTAGGATTGCATGCTCAGAACTAGGAGGGTTACAATCACTAGTGTGCCTTGTTATGCAAGCAACTGGGAGTCCAGATCATTGAAAAGGCAAGTTAACTCAAGGTTTGGGCACATGGAGTGGTTGTTTAACTCTTGTGGGTCCTGTAGCTCCTGAGGAAGGTCAGTAAAGTTTCAAGTTGTCGATTCCACTTCTGTAATTGTACTTAGGAGGTTGAGTCATGTCATAGTAGCCCTTTGCTCATGTTTAACCGAGTAGGTCAGTGAAAGTGGGTAAATGTGGGAGGGCTAGTTACAAGAAGTGGATATTGAAACTGCTTGGGGTAAGCCAGTCTTGTTAGCAATGAACCATTAGCACATAAAATTAATTAACAAAGACATACCTTCAACAAAATTAGATGTTCATCAATTCAGGTCCAAAGGACTTGTTTCAATCTGTAATTCCATGACAAGTCATCATCAACTATTCAATTTGAATTCATTATCACAAATGAATATGTCATCAATCATTCATCAAGGGTTAATGTCATACACTTAGGGTGGCCACAAGTGTGCCTTCACACTTTAAGGGCCATCATCACAACATCACATCTCTATCATGTTATACAATCATTTTCATCAAATTCCTAACACCATCAAGTTAGGGCATCCGTTTTTTTCACATTGCCAAATTTACTATGTTGTTAAGTCATCATAGGAGTTACAACTATCAAAGCATTGTCAAGGTCAACTAGTTGAAAATCACTTTATCAGGGAGTAATCTTACAACCACATTATTGTTGTTACCATACTCATCACAAGTGCTTGTCAACAATACCAAGTTACAGTATATCAAAGTCAATGTCTTTGGCCTTGCTTTATCTTAGACAAAATCAGGATATCCATTATGGTCACATGACAAGTTTTATCTAATATATCACGGGTATCCAAATGTAATATGCTTGCCAAATATCAAGGAGATTTATGTCATATTAATTGTTACTATAAAGTGCACTAATATATCACATGTACCAAGAATCAAACTCACTCACATAAGTATGTGACTAGCATGCATCACTTAAGAGTATTGTCTGAATCAAGACATCTCTTAGGGTGATATTCTTGTCATGCCTTGGGGATTAACTTTCCATCTCACCATTGTAGCTAAATCAAAACATAACATTATAACAATTATGTTATATTATACATACCTTGTAATATTCAGATACCTTAGCAACTTGTAGCACTTGGTTAACATATACACTTTGTCATTGGTAGTTGTAGAACTCGCATACTGTAACTTCCAGATTTTATGCTACTTTGTCAACTCGCATACTAAAGTGACATGCCAAAAATACTACTCACTTGCTCTCACAATAAACTAGAGTCAAGATCCTTATCTTATTCTAGCTTCGTCTTCCTGCACCAACTTTTCTCTTCCTACACTAGTTCTCTTTTCCTACACCATTTAGCATCCAAATGATGCTCAAGAAGGATATTTAATAAAATTATCATCAACAAGTTATAAATACTCAAATATTCATTCAAGAAGGATAAGAAATAATCAAAATGATAAATCTAAATAATATTTGTGTCATAAAGACATAATATAAGTCTAGAAGATACTTATCTTTAATAAGGAATGAAGAAAGTGATCAACTCCCTCTTGATCCAGCCTCCAAGTGTCATTAATTTCCATCATCCACATGTCAATGTTCTCTTAATAAGAAATGCAATCAGCAGATACCCTACCATGAGGTACCACAATTCATCTAACATATATTAGCAAAAGAGGAGATGCCCCAACTTGGCATCATAAATATATTCAATTATCTTCATCGCTAACCATGCCCAACTATCAATAACATACCAACTCCTATAATGAGACTATACCATTTAGGGTTATACTATATCTATCACATGTGTTGGGATCATGCTAGGGTTTCAAGGCTATAAAACTCAAGCCTTTATCATATCCAAACCCTTCTTCCAACCACACTCTAGGGATTTCTTCCAAACCCTAACCTCATGTTATCCACCAAACCCTAACTTATCTTGTTAGAACAAGGTATCCTAGGGTTTCCTTCAAACATTAACATTATTTTAGGTCTCTTCCATCTTCATCCATTTCACTTTATACTTATTAATTGGTGTCCTCATAGGGGTGATCTCAATGACTTTCTTCCACCCAACTCTAATACCATGTTAATTTTCTTGGGGATATATTGTTCTTTGCTTTAGATAATCAATTTTTTTTAACTTTTTTATATATCACATTCACCTCACAACATCTTAACATCATTAGAAATTATGTGGAAAGGACAATAACATCAATAATGTAACAGATCAATAAAAGGAACATTAGAAGAAAAGCATGCATAAATAGGGACACCATGTTTTAGGTCATAAACTGGGGCAAAACCCCACAAGGGGGAAACTCATACAATTTATTCTTCTATTATATATTCATCAATTATTCAGTTGAGATATTGAGCACCAATATCGTGAGACATAATGCAACACATCAGGCTACCTAGGGGCTATACATGTCTTGTTCACAACTTCGTTTGTGAATAAGATTCATTATCAATACTTGCCATACAATATTGTAATCAATAATAACAAAGTCACAATTATCATGGAGCAAGGTCACTACAACAACATGATTGTATCATCAGGGATGAGGTCACTAATAGTATATAGCTTATGTAATGTAGCCTAAGCACTCACTCATAGGAGATCTTGTCATAAATAGAACCAATCATGTAAATATTGTCACCTCCTAAAATCAGAACACTCTCACCAAAACATTGTTATATTAATCATCAAGAAACTATAATGATACCACTGCTCTATATTGAATTTGATGTGTATGTTGTGTATCAATGCCACTCCATAGAATTGGAAGCCAGAGATTCCATACCACCACAAAACAGAGTGAGATCAATATGTTGTTATGGAGAATATAGATGTGATTTCAAGTCACATTATAATATAGTGAACTAAGAAAATAATGTGTGTTATCACTGTAACATATCAAGCTAGAAAAGAATGTGATCTACAACACAATAATAGCGAGCCATAAAAACACAGTATAGCAATGTGAGTGTTGATACACATCATAGAATGAACATATAAAGAAACCACCATAGATAGGTACCATAGAACAATGTCACATAGGAAACGATGTCACTATAAAACACAGGAAATATAGAGCGAGTCTACCCCTGAGATTGAATCATAAAATAGAGTGTGATCCATGTTGAATTTGAGCCATTGTAGAACTCATTATTGCAATGCCACATAAAATCGAGAGCCATGAATGAATCCATGTAACAATCTCAGGGAATACGATATGCCACAGAGTGTTGAGAATGAACATAGATAAAGAGCTAATGTGAGTATAGTCCTATAGCCATAACCCTTGTGAAATACTTCAGACCACAACCCTTGCGAAATATGGATAGGAGATGCATACAAAAATCTCAAATCAATATGTGTTATGAAAATTTCCTTAGGAGATCAACCCAATGGGGTATTTATAGTAGTTTTCCAATCTGAATAGGTGCCTCTTGTGGCAAGTCAACATTAGGCTGACTTGGATATTTAAGAGGGAAATATCAAATTAAATTCAAATTATAAATTTTATATATATATATATATTTTATTTTTATTTTTATTTTTTTTCTTGCCCATTTAATATCTTTTCCGTCTTTAATAATATTCTCTATTCGGGAAAAGGGATTTGTTATTTGGGGCTTGTGGAGTTTATGGGAAATTTGTCCCATAGTTGCCCAATTTTCAACATAAACCTTGGGTTGAAAATGAGGGCCAATCTCTAAGTTTGGATCCTTTATTCTTTATGAACTTGTCATCCCACCAAGCTCTCTATTGTTGAATAACAAATTTTTTTATGTAGAGTAACTTGAAAAAGTTTGTCTAGCTCATTGATTTGGAGCAGTCTTTGTTATTGCACCTTAGATAAGTTCATGCCAAGCTACACTACTATCCTAAAAGTTTGTACCTCTGACTCTATTGATCAAATAACTCTCTTTCCATAAAATATCTCATATGGGGTGCAGCCAATGGTATTTCACCATGTTGTTTGGTAGGCCCATAATGCTTTAGGAAGTCTATCTACCTAGTCTTGAGGTAGAGTGATGGGTCCAACCCAACTGTTTGGATTAATCAATAATTAAATGATATAAAAGTGATTAACTGTGGATTAGGGTATGATTACGACTCGTCCTCAGATTTTTCTAGAAAATGATGTGGTGGCAATTATGTGTGCAATTAATACACTATACTGTGTCTCGGGTCACATTTCCTACTCCTCATTTCACGCCAAAACCCTTCCACCGTCTTTCATTTGGCCATTTCTGTTCTTTGTTCTTTGTCATCGAGGGTTTGCTCTGGTGAGGCTATGTTGCTTGTGCATGCAGTTGTGCTACAACTGTTGACCGTGCTGTCAGGGTTTTCTTGTCCGAGAGTTTTGCTCTTATATTTGCTTGGATAACTTTTAGCCCTGGTTCATTATTCAACCAAGAATGGTTCTGTTGCCTGTGTAAGTATATTTTTGTGCTTTTTCTGTAATTGTTTCAACTGGTCTTTTCTCCACGGTCTCGATTTCTGGTATGAGGTCATCTTGCTAGTAAATCTTAGTGGGTTGGCATGCACTCAGGTTGCAAAACAATGGTGCTCTCCGGTCTTCGACTTCAATGTAGGTAGCTTCTTCCATCCATGATTCAATTTTCTTTTTTCGTTCTTCTATTCCTAATGTAGCTACTCCTTTGTCTCAGTCGTTGTATGAAATTTGAGGTTCAATGGCTTGTGCTTTGTTCTTGCTGCGAACCCTTTAGGTAGGGAAATGTATCCCTCTTACACTTACATTCATGCACTAGTTTGTCCTCCCTCTGTCCACAGTTTCTAACAATTGTGTTTTGGTTCTTTTGCAGGTGATAGGGTTTGCAATTGGGTATGCTTGGAACAATCACATCGGCCTCTGCCTGGTAGGCTCTGTCAACGCAACCAATCTTCAGTTTTAGAATTAGGGCCTATGAGATTGAGGGTTTGGTTTTCCTCAATGCTAGGTCATTGACGTATTTCAACTGTAGTTCAACGTCCTGGTCGTTTTTTTTAGCGTAGGCTTCCTCAGTTCTGTGCTTGTGGACTGTAATTTATAACATATGAGAGCCGCTTCCCAAAACCCTCGCCTAGGGTTTGTCGATCGTTGGTTATGTGACTGTTCATGGATTACTTTTGAACTCTGCTATGTATGCTCAGACATTTCATATGATAATTAAAGAAAATTTTAGGGAAATGTTGGCCTGAGTTACCTTTGTCGTAATGGTGATTGTTGATGGTCGTTCCTTTCTTTCTGGCTTGAACATCCTCAAATTATGATTGTTAATTTGTGGTTGTGTTTGTAATTTCTCCAATGAACAAAAACCATTGTAGTTGCTCTGGTATTCGTTCTGGTGGACGGTTTTGAAGTTAGGAAAATAATGTGTGGCTCGTATGTGCTTAACTCGTCCGCTTTTGTCTGTGTTTTCCCCTGTACATTCACTGTCGATTTCTTTTCATGGGTTACAAACCCTCATTCTGGAAATTCATTTATGTCTCGCTGTTTGGACTCTATTTCTTAGGAAAAGAAATTAAACAAACTTGTATGCATGCATTGTATCATTTACTTTGATTTTCAGTGAATTAGGAAGCAATAACGAAAACGTTATGGTTACACAGATGGATTCAAATTGTCTGTTCTTTTATTATTATTGCTTGTATGCTAAAAAAACATTGAACCCTTCAATGGATTTTTCATGTACATTTGTAGTCTTTGTTCATAGTTACCTGAACTGTGTAGTTACTGTTTTCAGTTGTAATTCTATTTAGTTACATAACGATGCTTGCATTCGGTTTTGCTTTGTGACAATATTTTACATTGAACACATTTTTTTTTCTCTAAAATGATAGAACAGTTATTAAATTTTTGTTGATTAAAGACAAACAAACTAATGACCTTAACCGACCAAACTGCCCCTAACTAGTGCTGAAACTAAAAGCAAACAAAATCTTACATCCTACTTTGACAAACTGAACGTAAAGCAACCAATTTGTTAACACAACTTCCACCTTGGCGGAGACCAACACTCGGTCATGGTGCCCTAGCTGAATGCTCCTGCATCAAGCTCCCCAGGTAAAAAGAAATCATGACTCCGGTCCATGAGCTTCTCAACTAAAGAACCCGCCTGCTCAATCTGCTTGGCATCAAGCCACGAACTATCCTCAATAAGATGGTTCTTCCACTTGACCAGGTATTGCAGATACTCCTTTTGCCAAGTTCGTTTGGCCACCTGAGTGTCAAGGATTCGCTCGATCTCGGGAGCCTGAACGTAAGGCATCTATCTCATCCAAGTTTCTCCTCCATCCTGGGTATTCCGTGTAGGCCATGTGGCTCTGCCTTCTTCTTTTGGGTCAGCAATGTAAGGAAACAGGTCTGCTACATTAAAGATGGGTGAAATGCCTATCCCTGGTGGCAGCTGTATCTCATAGGCATTCACTGAAAATTTTCAGAGGAATTTGCAGGGACCTATCTTCTTATACTTCAGCTTATTGTATGCACCTCTAGGGAAGTGTTCCTTGAGCAAATGCACGAGGACTTCATCTCCCACTTTGAACTGTACTTCCCTTCTCTTCAAATCTGCTTGTTGTTTATACTTGTTAGGATATTCCGACACATAGGAATAGTTAAGTTCAACTTGGTCTAGTATAGAGTTAGGTTAGTGTTAGGTAAAGTGTGTTTCTTTACCGTTGTACATTTTGTAACTTACAATCCGACGGTCATGATATGTAGTGATCCGATGGTTCATTCTCTCCTCGGTATTACCGACACTTGATCTGTGGCTTGACACCCGATTGGTCCATGAATTATATTTAAAGCGCATGGAGGGTCATTTGTAGGTTAACCGTGCATGAGAGAGCTTATGTAAATTTTCATTCTTTTATTAATAAATTGCCTGTAGTAGCCACGTTGGCGCAGGCCGTGGACTGTTTCCCTCTCTGAGGGTTTTAACCACGTCAAAATACTGGTGTATTGATCTGTGATCTGTTTGTGAGCGGTGTCCTTCTGGTGTTATGTCTTCACTCTTGGTTCAGGACCTATTACATGGGCTTGTAAGAAACAGGCTGCCATTTCTCTTTCGTCAGCAGAAGCAGAGTATCGTGGTGCCGTGGAAGCTAATAAGGAAGCCTTGTGGCTTCGTCAGATCCTATCAAAATTGGGCTTTGAGCAGCAGCATCCGACTACACTTTGGTGTGATAATCAAAGTGCCATTCAGCTTTGCAAAGATCCAGTTCAGCATCAGCGCAGCAAACACATTGAACTTCACATGCACTTCATCAGAAAGCTCATTCATGACCATGTTCTTGAAGTGCAATATTGTTCAACAGATGATCAGGTTGCAGACATCTTCACAAAGGCTCTCACAGAGGCGAAGTTCACTAAACTTCGATATATGCTTGGAGTTCAGGAAGTTGTCACTAAGGGGGGATAGGCTCTAGTGCCTCCTTCCTTCTCCTATTGTGTCATATTTGTAAATTCCTCAATCCTATCCCAAGTTGTTCTTAAGGGGGGATGTTAGGATATTCCGACACATAGGAATAGTTAAGTTCAACTTGGTCTAGTATAGAGTTAGGTATAGAGTTAGGTAAAGTGTGTTTCTTTACCGTTGTACATTTTGTAACTTACAATCCGACGGTCACGATATGTAGTGATCCGACGGTTCATTCTCTCCTCGGTATTACCGACACTTGATCCGTGGCTTGACACCCGATTGGTCCATGAATTCTATTTAAAGCGCATGGAGGGTCATTTGTAGGTTAACCGTGCATGAGAGAAGCTTATGTAAATTTTCATTCTTTTATTAATAAATTGCCTGTAGTAGCCACGTTGGCGCAGGCCGTGGACTGTTTCCCTCTCTGAGGGTTTTAACCACGTCAAAATACTGGTGTATTGATCTGTGATCTGTTTGTGAACGGTGTCCTTTTGGTGTTTTGTCTGAGGAACTTAACCTGTAAATTCCTACAACCTAATGGATATTTTAAGATTAGGATACAAGTTGACTCAATGAGACCTTCTACAAGAAAGGCACAATTTAAGCTTTAGGGCTCCAATTAAAGGCAATTTACTCTCTTGATATAGGCCTATTAGATAAAGCACAAGACCTAGGGCTTGATTAGTAGGTTGAGTGTTGGGGTGGCCAAAGGTCAAGGCAAGGAGAAAGGGTTTCCAACAATGTATATCGGTAGGAAAAAGGCTCATGAAACCCTCAAACAAGCCCCTAAGTTGAAGCAATACTAGACTAGGGTTTACCCTAGGGCAAACAACTAGGGCAATTTTTTTTATGGACAAGATTGAAGTGGATGCCCATCAAAAGGATAGGTTTTGTAGCAATGCAATCCTCTTGATGTTTAGGCTCTCCAATCCCACAAATGTACCTTGTCTAGGGATTCACACCAAGCCTTAGTTAGCAAGCTTGGCCTTAAAGGGGCTGAATTTTAAGGAATAATTTATTGATAAAAATGAAATTGATTATCAACAAAGGATGGCTAATGCCTTATTCTTGGGTGGATGGAGTCTATGAGTTTATTAAATGACCAAAAAGTTTCTAAGGAGGAAGGATATATGATGCACTAATATCAAAACCCTAACACTTACCTATGCAATAAATCAAGGAGTTTCATGGGAGAGCTAATCAAATTTCACCACTAGGATTATCATTCAGATGTTATTCAATGAGTAATGCATGCAATAATGATATCTAGATAATTTTCAATAAATATTCAAGAAATTAGGGCACAATAACAAACCCTAGATTCAATGTATTCCATACATTAGATATAAAAAAAATAATATTCAACAATAAGCTCACTTACAAGATAACATGCAAAGATTTCCATCCATTGACCCAAGACAATAGCTCCAAAGATAAATGATTTGCTCCAAATATCAAAATGTATTCATAGGTCACATCTCTACCACAAGAAAAGAGGGCCGAAATTCTTTAAAGAGAGCCCGGAATCTCCAAGTTGTGATGATGAATGTTACAAATGATCTCTCCTCGATTTATATGAGGAGTTATTTAGCCTAATGCCCCAAAAAATCATAAAATAATGTTCTAGAACATGTTAGGTCACAAGCCAACTTAATAGCCAATGATAAAACATAAGAAGTCTCCCACATGTGTGAGCCGTATGAGAGAGAATGCTGACGTCATCCATGCATAGGACCTTCTAGGGCAAGCATTGAGGGCTAGGGGTATCAAATGATGTGTAGAAGCCCTCTAAAATCATCTCCTAAGGGTTGGCCCTTAGGTCTTTGTTAATCTCCCTTTGTTGACCTCAATTTTGATTTGGTGCACAAAAGTGGTCTCATGGGTCTCTAGGTGGTCAAAATGCCTGTTTTTGCTCCAACGCTGAGGGCTCTCAAGGTGGTGCTAGCCATCCCATGTCTCAAGGTGTGAGACCATCCTCCTCTGGGCCCTGGATCAACTGCTAATCCCTCATGAAGTGCTAAGCCGATTGGGGGCATGTTGGGTCCAGGTGCATCATCCCATAAAAGTGATCAATGTAGGGCAAAGTGTTGGAATGTTGTGGGTGTTGGAGGTGCCCATGGGTATGTGTGATGCTCTACTACAGCTCAGAGACCCATGGCTCTCAATGCTCCACCTGTGGTGTCAACATGCTCCTCTAAAAGATTTGGGCCCCTAGTTAGGTTGTTGAAGCCATGGCTGTGGATCCACATGACAATTACACACAATATCTAGTGCTAGCAACTATATGATTAGGTACATTTAATCATTTTTGCATCTAGGTGAACCAAGCTTGAAAGAAATGGGCAAATTGACACATCAAATAAGGCTTCCCTTCCAAAATTAGGTCTTTGAATTCACAATGGTGTTACCTCCCTATGTAGGAGTGGCAATGGATCACCCTATTAGGTGTTTCCAACCCTTTAAGGGGAAGTGACATGTCCTTGGTCCACCCTTCAATTGATAGGTATCATGTGAAAAATGACGGAACGAAGGGGAGAAGACTTCATGGCCAAGTGCCATGGTCAAAGGGACCAATTATGATGGGCTCCTCATCCTGAGTGTATAAATGTGGGGAGGGAGCAATTGTTGATGCATGAGATACAAACTCGGCTTTTGTTTTTCCACTCTTCTTGTGTGTTTTTTTCTTGATTTTTCTTTGTATTACTGCTCGTAGCTCAAAGGGTTAGAGCTTGCTTTGTATCATGTATAACAATTAATACCCCTTAATGGTGAGGTAGCTCATTGCCCATAAGGGGCTAGGACATGCAAGGGTTCCTTCTAATATGAAGTGCAACATGTGTTCAAAAACCGATTGATGGCCATAATGAGTGACGTAAAGCTCATGCTAGGCTTTTGCCCACATATTAATGTGTATGTCTCGACCGTCTTTTGCATCTTGATCTTCTTTTGTTTTTACTTGTGGCCATCATATACTTTTTCTTGTACTTTTCGTTGCATCAACCTCCTAGAGCCAAGTTCCGAGCCCCCTACCCAGGTATGAGGATGTATGGTGCCAGATCCCAAAGAGCCAATGGTTAGTCGAACTGGAAGAAGGGATGTGGAATATGAGGCTTGTAATGTAAGATGGAAAGTGGCAAATATGGAATAGGGAGAGATGGGACTACGCTATCTCAATCAGGGTTTCCCAAGTAGTGCCCCTCCTATACCCATTGGGCCATTAGAGGAGGTCCCACTGGACTAGGATGAAATATTAACCCCCCATTTAAGGTGAGGGAACAAGACTATGGTCAAAACCCCTATTCCTTCCATGTTACCCCATAATCCATGTCAAATGCCCAAAATACAAACAAGCATAAGCACCTGATTGCAAAATGAGTAAAGTACCTTTTGGTTGGAAGCCCACCTTCCAACATGCGCTCTTGCCAAGCGGGCGAGGTGTCAGGCCAGGCAGTAACTCCAATAGGCAGTAAAACTGATTCGTATATTATTCCATTAGGTAGGTCTTTGTTATATACAATAGGGAGTGACTGTTCAGTTCATCTCCCGATGACTGTTCACATTCCTAATTTAATTATTTACATAAATTCA
>APFE030460012.1:0-40594 GCA_000404065.3 Pinus taeda
CATTACAACCTAAGCCTTGGTGTTGTGCAAGCTCCTCCCAGGTTCCAGCAAGAGATTTCCTCTACTTTGACAAGCTCACCCACTCCCATTATGGCAACAAGGAAGGATAGTGATCTTTCCTCACAAGTCAACAATGGAAGTCCTAATTCCAGCAGCATTTACCCTTTAGAATGTTCAGCTTTCAACCTCCCCTCCTTTGGCCCAATGCCTGTATTTATAGTATTCTAGAGGAGTTTATTCAGTTCCAACATCAATGGGATACTCCCTCTTTTGGATGGGGTAGCTCCTCTCTTGATGGGATAAGCTCCTCTATCATAGGGGTGCATGAACCATCTGGAGGCGCTCAATACACGTCAAAAACTCTTCTAGAAGGCTCTAGAAGTGACCACAAGTAACTTTTTAAAGATGAAACTTGCGCCTTTTGACCTTTACAGGGGTACGCACCCAACCTTTAGCTTACAGAGCGTATAAATACGCAGGTCTAGTGTATTTGGAGTGCGTACACGCAGGCAAGGTAGAGAGAACCTGCGTACCCAGAGATAAACATGTTTTCAAGTGACTTTCTCTCTCTTTGAAGTTTTGACATGAAGAGCAGAGGTATGGGGCTTGACAAAGAGGACAATCTGGCTATTGATGAGGCCACATAAACTGCAGATAGTCAGGGTGACAAATTTCAGTGTAACACATGGGATTATATAAAAAGGAGCTAAGTAAGACAATTCTAAGTAGTTTTTTGGGGAGAAGTCAATTCATAGTTTGGTGTCATTGAATATCTAAGAGCGAGAGTCTGAGCGTAGGTAGAGGCTTTGCAGCTGAGTGCACAAAGGTATAGGGTAGAAGTTTGCAGCTGAGTGCACGGATCCCTGTAGCTATGTGCGCAGGGCAGATAGAGTCTGTACTGGAAACATGAATCATCAATAAAGAGAGGTATTCTAAAATTATTATATATTTTACCTCTGGTTATTGCATGCGATTATGTTATGTTAAATTTTGGGTTTATGTTATAACGCTAATTTGATGCACGAATATATCTATTTCTATATGTTATTTGAAAGCAAGTAAGAATATATGTTTAAGTGAAGACAATCTTAATTGCATGGTAAAGTTGGTGAAAACTTAAGATAATTGGGAAACTTAAACAGTAAGATAGTTAGGGAGGCTCATAAGTTCCTGAATCATCGTTTAGGGTTGCACGAAGGACAGTTGGATCCCTTTCCAAAGGTTTAGAAAGACAGAAGAGAAAGTACATTCATATGACCTCAAGGCTTATCGATCTACGTGAAGGCAAGGATTAAGGTAGACGACTGACATCACAACCATATCAAGGTGCGAGAACTTGGTTCCTACATCCCCACATATTGCTTCGGGTAAGAATTCAGTTTGCACTCTATAAACTAATGCCGAAAGGGCTAGTTGTGTAGGGATTTACTTGGTTGACTAATGCTGAACCTAGGTCAGGGCTCATAAATCCAACAACTAGCTCCATTGCTAGCACTAGGATCTGCATAAGAGATGTCTGATGTCGTATCACCAGAATCCAACTAAGAAAGAGATTGAAGAATGGTTGGATAGAAAAATCCATGAATTTGTGGTGTAGGAGAATAAGGATTCACGATTGATGAAAGAATAGTGGTTGAACATATATCTGTATATAGAGATACACACAATTTTATTTTGTTCCTTCCGAGTAGAATTATATTAGTGGATTGCAAAGTTAGTGGACAGCCAAGGAAGGTGGAGGCTTGACAGTCCAATTGTCTAGACCCCGGAGTTAGTGTCGAGATTGGAAGCCTCTAAAAAAAAATCCGCTCACACTGTCGATCATTGGCTCGATCGTATCATAAGAGGATTTGTAACTGAGTTTGCGGTCGATACTTCAGTTAGTTACAACAAAGTAGAGCAGCATTTTTCAAGTATCCATGAGGTAAGTATTTGAAGTCTTTAAATACCTGGATTTAGATTATATTGTGCAAGAAATGGGTTATGCAGTTACATTGATTTTTGAAGCTACGCAAAGTGGAAGAACTTATAGGAATGAAGGAAGAAAGGGCCCGGAATATAGCCTGCTGATTAGACCTCCTGTAAATGACAATGAGGGAGTAGCACATGCTTCTCCATGAAGCACTATTCAGTTGATAAGGAAGGGGTTCTTGTGAATACCACAACCACCCACACCACCCCCATCTTCAACTCCATCGCTTACAACCTCGCCCACACCACCGCCACCTCCACCATAGTTCTATTGAAATCTGGCAACAAGAATATTCCAATTTAATTTTTCCTTGAATTAAATTGTGAATTAAAATCAAATTTATTCTTAATAACTACTTGGAAATAATTAATTAATTTATTTTGAATTAATAAGTTGGAGAAATTAAAGTTAGAAGTCTTTCTGAAGTCATGCAAGAGTTATCCCTTAAATTAAGGAGATAAGATTGAGTTATATTTGAGTTGTAATTAGTTAACTCAGCTTACGAGTTAAGTCCAGTTAAATTAGTTCCAAACTATTTGAGGAAATAATTGTGAGTTATTACTCTGTTGATGCATGCATGCACTCAACTAGTGTACTCTAGTTAATTGAAGATTCCCTCATCAGAAACTCATGCTTATCTATTCTGAGAAAGACCTAGTTGAGATTAAAGTAAAGGATAATGTACTATCAGTTGCATGTGTTTTCTTATACATAAAAATCATGCACGTAGAGAGGAATCATTCCTTGAGGATTGCACAGTTTTACAGTGTGTGAGATCAGTGTTCCACTTGGTAACATGACATCATCCACAAGGAGAAACAGTGCAAAGAAATAGGATCTTGGAGGGCATAGAGGAAGGCTTGAGAGAAGCCAAGATTGCATGTGAGCATCTATGAGGATTGTACTAAGAGCTAGCTAGCTATGAGAGCTAAGGATTTGTATAATTCCTATGTATTTCCACCTTGTATGATAATACAAATAGTGGGGTTTTTAGCTGAGGCTTTCCGCAAAGTATTTTCATGTGTATTGTGTATTGATTTTTCTTCTTCTAGTTATATGTGTTTAGCTCGACCTTTAAGCTTCTACAAACTTTGATAGTAGAAGTAGGTTATAGTATTCTGCTTTGATTTATATTGCATTATCGGGTTAACCTATAACAAATTTTCTACATGGTCTCATAGAGGTAGATCTATAGGGAAATGTCTACATGGTATCAGAGCTATGAACAATATACTGATAAGAGAATTCAAAGTTTGAAGTTCGGGGTTGTAGGTGAAAATCTAATTCATATCATACTTCAAGGTTGGCCAATGGCGTTCTATGGCTTGAGGCTCGAGTATGCCTTGGAGGGTAGCTCGAATTACATAGCATGGAAAAATAGGATGGAGGTTGTATTAGAAGACAATGGCTTGAAGGAATTCATTGATCAAGAAATCCCAATTCCAGCTTCAACTAATACACAACAGTTGACTAAGTGGAAAAAGTGTGTGGTGAAGGCGAGATGGATCATCCTTGAGGGAGTTCGAGACCATATTGTCTCAAGTCTCCACGGTAAGGATACTCCATTTTCAATGTGGAAGACATTGAAAGACCTCTACCAGAACAGCAGATACCAGAGGAATTTGGCATTCAAGAATAAGCTTCGAAGAATCAAGATGGAGAAGGGTGATACTATTTCCACATATCTGAAGAAGCCCATTGTTACACGGTAATTTGTCATTGTCCTCATCTTAGTCCCTCTACTGTGTCATGTGTCAAATAAACATGTTCATATCTTCCCACTGATATAAGAAGATTAAGAAAATGCTCTCTGATGCTGCAAATTCACCCTCATTCCTAAGTTTCTACTTCGTCACGAGTAAATCCTTAATATACGCAACGATCCCATGTCATAAACGGTCTCAACATGACTTTGTCATAGGTGTACATCTGTTTCCCACAACAGTCAGATTTCTAGACCCAGCACGAGGTTATTTTCTATATATAGCGACGATGGGTCTATGTGCATTGCCTCCTAGTGATGCCATCGCGGAGACTTAGCTTATGGATAGCAATGATACAGATTGGGTGAATTTGTTCCAATAGCCGGCCTTCTGGATGTCTCTAGACCTGGTTTTTGGGTGAGTTTGGGTCACCCTTTCCCCTTTGGAATGGCATTTCCGTCTTTTGTGCTACCTTCCTTGAGGATGAGCTCTTTCCCCCTCATTTGATGGAGACTCCTCCTCCTATAAAATCACTCACCATTGCTATGATCTGCTAGTTTTGGAGTTCTTTAGTTCTTTTGGTTGGGACAGTGCTGCTGGTTCTTTTGAGTTTAGCAGATAGTTGGTGTGAGTGTGACAAGTTTGGGATTGTTAATAGCTTGTGAGAGGTTGTGGAGTGCCCTTAACTTTGTGTTAAAGCTTATGAGTGAGAGAGAGATATTGTATGTTGGGAGACCCATCCTAGAAGAGTGAATGCTTGGAGAAACATACTAGTTGGACCATTTGAGAAGGCTTGCGACGTTAAGACTTGGTTGTAAGCTTTGCTCTTGATTTATTATTAATACAATCAATGATGATTTCCTATGTCTTGTATGTAATTTACTTGATAGCTCATGATTTCTTGACTTTATGAGTAAATAGATCATTGTTGTTTCTCAGTTACGTGCATTGTTGTTTTCCTGTGTTGTTTCAGGTTGATTTCTCATTAACGAGAAGGAAACAGAAGCTGGAGCAGTACAACGGAGCTTCATCAACCACTGGTTTGAAGTAGGCCTCCAACAGTGACTATTTAAGGGATTCAATTATTGTTTTGTCTTTGTTGTGACTAGACCCACTCTAGGGCTAGAGGGGTTGCCTCTGCTGGTAGAGGGAACACTTTCCAGCATCACCTCTAGGACGAGTCTCCTTTAAGCTATTTTTTGACTCGTAAAATATGAAAAGATTGCTGAGTTTTCCATTTTTAACTCGTTAGACAGAATAAAAGGTGGTCCACTTTCATCGCTTTTATGATCATATAAACATGAAAAGATTGTCGAACATTTGTCATTTCAAGTTCGATACTGGTTATGAAACGACGTGTCTCCGATCACTTTTTTAGTTTTTTGGATTAGGATCACTAATTATGAAAAGTACTCCTTGGTTGTAATAGGTCAAGCAGTTCTCTCGAGTACTGTTTTCTACTTTTTTGGGCTCGAGGGACACAAAGGACCCCCTGGAGTTTTCTTTTCCATGTCTTTTTCAAACTCTCTAAACATGAAAAACACTCTGAGTTTTACCTATGTTGGACTCGTTAAACCCTGACGACATTGGACTCGTCAGCATGACAAGGTTCGAGCTTCTCCTCCCTAGGGCTTGTTAAACTATCACTAGGTTGGATTCATTTGAAGGTCGAACTTATATTACGAGCATATGCTATCCCCTTCAAGCTTGTTTTCAAAAATAATTGGGGTACTCACGAGCAATGGTGGGGGAAACTTTGGAAGTCATCATTGGTTACCTGTGGCAGCTACTCACTCTTGAACATCGACACTTTTTGCTTCTTTTCGGGTTGGGACATCCACATATCTTCATTTGGCTTTCCGAGATTTTGGGTTGTCATTTTGCCTCATTCCATATGATCCATGTTGTCTCCATCAAGCCTCTGATCCCTTGGTATCAAAACGCTGCCACATTCTAGAGTTGTGTCACCGATATGTTCAAGAGTATAATCCTTTTGCAATTCACACCCTTACCTCCTCCTCTGATACTCTGCTTCACCATCTACCATTTGTTCCTTGTCTCATGTTGTTGATGAGGGAAACATTATGGCCCTCCTGCGACGGACCATCTCTTGTCAACACTAGCTCATTATCCAAGAGATTGATATAGAGATCCCCTTTGGTACCTTGGAGCTTCCACGCCTCAATGGCAAGTTCTTCGCACCTGACGATAGAATTTCATTATTGGTCTTCAATTGGGTGATTCCATGAGTGTTTGACTTCAGCTAATTTTTCACACTTAGTGGATTGTACTCGATAGTAACTTGAGATCCATTGGCATTATTGGTGGTTTCTCTCGCGTGTGTTAACATTTTTCATCATTGATTGGTAATCAAGTGAATTTCTATCATGCTCGACCCCAACACATCTGTTCGCATGCTAGAATTTGTACTATGATCGGTTGAGTTTCAAGACCTCGAACTAAGATTTCATATGTTTGGGCTACGTGGATTGGTTCATGATTTCATATATGACTCTTTCATGGATGGCTGCATCCATACCAGAGACCTAGTCTCATATATCTTTTAGATGGTTGTGCCCATGCCTAGACTATATGTATTTCACTATCACAGATATCAGTTGTACTTGTGCCTGCAGGATCTTCAAGGTGGTTTTCTAGTTCAAATAGTTTCGTAAAGCATTTCACCCCTCCCACTTTCTTGGGCTTCATGCTTTAGGGGGCATCTATTACACAGTACTTTGTCACTATCCTCATCTCAGTCCCTCTGCTGTGTCATGTGTCAAATAAACATGTTCATATCTTCCCACTGATATAAGAATATTAAGCAAATGCTCTTTGATGTTGCAAATTTACCCTCATTCCCTAAGTTTCTGCGTCGTTGCAAGTAAATCCTTAATATACGTGATGATCCCATGTCATAAACAGTCTAATTGTGACTTCGTCATAGGTGTACATATGTTTCCCGTGATGGTCGAATTTCTAGGCTCGGTACGAGGTTATGAGCTATATATAGCGATGATGGGTCTACGTGCATTGCCTCCTAGTGATGCCATCGCAGAGACTTAGTTTACGGCTAGCGAAGATCTAGATTGGGCGAATTTTTTCTATCAGTCAGCCTTCTGGATGTCTCTAGACCTAGTTGTTGGGTCAGTTTGGTTCTCCCTTCCCCCTTTGGAATGGTAGTTTCGTCTTTTGTGCTACCTTCCTTGAGGATGAGCTCTTTCTCCCTCATTTCATGGAGACTCCTCCTCCTATAAACTCACTCACCATTGCTATGATCTGCTAGTTTTAGAGTTCTTTAGTTCTTTTGCTTGGGACAATGCTGCTGGTCCTTTTGAGTTTAGTAGATAGCTGGTGTGAGTGTGACAAGTGATGGATTGTTAATATCTTGTGAGAGGTTGTGGAGTGCCCTTAACTTTGTGTTAAAGCTTATGAGTGAGAGAGAGATATTGTATGTTGGGAGACCCATCCTAGAAGAGTGAATGCTTGGAGAAACATACTGGTTGGACCCTCCGAGAAGGCTTGTGACATCAAGACTTGGTTGTAAGATTTTCTTTTGATTTATTATTAATACAATCAATGATGATTTCCTATGTCTTGTATGTAATTTACTTGATAGCTCATTATTTATTGAATTTATGAGCAAATAGATCATTGTTGTTTCTCAGTTACATGCACTGTTGTTTTCTTGTGTTGTTTCAGGTTGATTGCTCATTAAGGAGAAGGAGACAGAAGCTGGAGCAGTGCAACGGAACTTCGTCAACCACCAGCTTGAGGTAGGCCTCCAATGATGAATATTTAAGGGAATCAATTTTTGTTTTGTCTTTGCTATGACTAGACCCACTTTAGGGCTGGAGGGGTTGCCTCTATCCGCAGAGGGAACACTTTCCTGCATCACACTCACCACTGGTAGAGATAAGCTTGGAAGTGTGGGAATAACTATTGCTGATGATGATATGGTGAGCCTTTCTCTCCTTGGCCTTCTAAAGAGTTGGAATAGCTACTAGGACTTTGTGAATGGAAGGGAGAAGGTACCAGGTTGAGAATGACTATGGTCAGATCTTATGTAGGAGAAGATTCAGGGGAGCACATGAGATGGTTCTTCATCCAAGAATGACGATGAAGAAAACCTAGCCTTAGTAGGTAAGGTAAGGAAAGGGAAGGGAAAGGTTTCCCTTTCCAAATCGAATTATTCTCATGGAGGGAAGAAGGGTGACATGTCTAAAGTGAGATGCTTTAATTGTCACAAGATGGGACATTATGCGACTAACTGCCCATGAAATAAGTCCAAGAAGGGATCCTGAGAAGTATCTGAAGGTCAGACATTAGTCTCTCAGTTTGAAATGTACTTTAGCCTCATCACACGCATGGTGTCATCGATGATGGGTTGTGTGTGGTATCTTAATAGTGGAGCCTCATTCCACATGACTAGTGATAAAAATTTATTCAATACCTTGGAGGAGAAAGACCTCAAGATGATCATAGAGATGGGTGACGACAAAAGGTATAGTGTTTCAAGAGTGGGCACAGTTGCTTTTCAGAGGGAGCATGGAGCTCCTCTCACCTTGACAGATGTAAAGTATGTGCCTAGATTGAAGAAGAATTTGGTATCGGTCACGATGTTGGAGGAAAAAGGCTAAGTTTTTGTCTTCAGTAAAGGAAAGGAATTCCTAAGACACATAGCCATGGGTCAGACCAAGAGGATAGGGATCCGGGTGGAGAATATCTATAAACTAGAGGTAGCTAATTATGTAACATTGAGTACAAAAGCAGAATTGGTTCAAAGCGAAGACATTGGTGAGTTGTGGCACAAGCGGCTGCACCGTTTGCATCATGGGGATTTGAAGATAATGCAACAGATATCTATAGGACTTCCCAAAGGTAAACTTGATCAAGTTGACACATGCAAAAGTTGTATCTTAGGAAATTACACCAATCCTTTCATGATCGAGACAGTTGAGTAGAGGCTATCTTAGAGTGAGTTCATACTGATGTGTGTGGACCATTCTCGACGACATCCATGGCGAAGCAAAGGTATTTTGTGATTTTCATTGATGATTATTCTCGTAAATTCTGGATTTATTTCATGCAGGAGAAGGAACAAATCTTCACAAAGTTTTGTGAGTACAAATATTTGGTTGAGAAAGAGTCAAAGACAAAGATCAAGGCCTTGAGAAACGACAATGGTGGAGAATATGTCTCTCAAGAGTCTAAGGACTTATGTGCAGTGGAATGAATTAAACGAGAGTTGACGGCACCTCATAACCCACAGCAGAAAGGGGTGGCCGAGAGAAAGAACATAACTATTGTAGGGGCAGCACGGGAAATGCTGCATGACCAAGGCCTAGCACTTCACTTGTGGGATGAGGCATGCAACACAATGGTCTATTTGCATAATAGAATCCCAAATCGCATACTTGGGATGAATACACTAGAGAAAGTTTTCTTTGGTAAGAGACCAGATGTGGATCACTTCAAGATCTTTGGCTCATCAATATATTTCCATGTGACAAAGGATGCATGGAAGAAGCTTGAGCCAACAACAAAGTTGGGGATGTTTTTGGGGTACATTAATACACCTCACAACTATTGGGTTTACTTGTCTACCAGTTGGAGGACAGTGGTTCGCAAGGATCTCAAGTTTGATGAGTAGGAGGATATGCGAGTTTCCCTTGAGAGGGAGCTCCACCTACAGGTTGTGAGGAAATGTTGGATGCTAAGGAGGAGGAGCCTTAGACTGATGTGGAGTAGCCGCATGCAAAGGTTCTAGGAGTGGAGACATCCACTCAAGCAGAGTCTTCCAGAGATGGACAGAAGCACACAAGAGAAGCTAACAGATTGTTGCAGGATGCAAGAGAGAATGTGGGAGCACCATTTTCTCAAAACTGGTGGACTCCAGTATTGTAGTAATGGTGTTGCAACTCCTCAGACTCCCTTCTTTACTTTTATCAACCTGGTTGTTCATAACAGACTTGGAAGCAATGGTGCTATATGCACAAGTACTCGCTCTTGTCGCAGGCTATCACTTGATCAGCGAGCACAAGTTTGCTAGGAGATTAAGCCAACTTATATGAGCTCTCAGAAGAATCTTTTAACTATGATGGATGAAATCTAGCTCAAAAGAGGCTAGTCTACTTTCATAAAGAAGTTGAAAGCTGAAAGGAAATGCAAACCCTAACAAACCCTAGTTTTACCGACTAACCCTACTGGTGTAAGAAAAGAGATGAAAGCTGCAAAAATGGATGCCATTGAATCTTGGAAAGGTAAAATGCATGTGATTAAGCTACTTCTGAAGGAAAATATGGAAAAAAAATATTTTTGTACTTTTGAGTAATTTTGCAGAATTATTATGCATGTGCTTTAACAATTTTTGACCGTGCTAAGGTTGATTGGTGAAAGGAAACGGGGTGGGCACTTGCAGGAGGTTGGGAAGGTGAGAAGAGGGCCTAAGGGGTCCCTATCACCCTTCCAAAGAGTTTCATAGTGATCAAATATCTAAAAACTGCTCACGTGAACTTCTACAGGAAGTCTGTAGGGGTTCTACAGGATGTTCTACAAGAAGTTCTACAAGAAGAGCTAAAAGAGGATTTTAGAGGGTTGGCGGTAGAAAAATGGTGGGAAAGTGGAAATGGAGGATGGATGAGGATGTGAAGGGGTCTCAAACCTAGTGAATGAAGCTAAGGAGTAATGAAGGTGGTTGTATTTGTTCAAGGATGGAGGGAGCAATGTTGCACAAGAATGTAGAAATTAGGGAAAATTAGAAAAGTGTGGCAAATGAACAAAATGAATCTTGGATTAGGGGTTGAAGCAGGTTGTATGATGGAGGAAGGATATGTAGGGATGTATTACAGGTTCTCTACACACTATTTTCCAAAACTAATCAAACAAAGACTAGAAAAACCAGAGATCTATCTATTTTTACCTAATCTGACCTAAAAACCAAAGACATGATGAACATAAGTTTATAGACAAGAAATCATGCAAGATAACTATGGAAACTAAGCAAGAACAGATCTAAACATGCAAGTACAACTGGTATCAACTTTTCCAACTAAAAATCTAACACTAGGAATTGCATTGAAAGGCAAAAACAATGTTTTTGTGGCAGCAAGTATGCCTCGGTCTCAGCTCATGGTCCCAGGAAGGGGGAGATGAGATCAAGGATTTCTTGATGGCCTTTTTGTAGATATTTTCTGTTACCAAAATTTCAAATCAACCTGAAGCATGGAAAGCTAATTTAATCATAAAAAACAACCTAAGTAACAAAGCAAGATCTTAACCTAAATAACAGAAATTATTCTATGAATGCAAGGAAAACACATAAAAATACACAAAGGAGTTATTGGCACTTGGGTTGAGCCAAAATATAAGAGATACAACCTCCTAAGAAAGCTCAGAGCTAGTGCAAAGTGAAATTTAACTCCATTACTCAAAAAATAATCATGTCACAAAACTGTTTACAACAAGAGCTCGAAAATGAGCTGAAATGCAGAGGTGCACTAAAGTGTGAAAAGCAATTGTTCAATAGCTAAACTACCAAGGCTTGAAGCCTTCCTACTTATGCACCACAAGGACTCCCAACAGCCCTCCTTAAATTTAGGAGCTTGGCTGCTAAAAACTACAGTTAATCAGCCATTTTACAAAATCTGCTCGGCTGCCCCTTGAAATCATCTTTGGTGGGCTATTGAACTCTGAGCTGATGGTGGAGCACTCGAGGAAGGGGTCATTTAGTGCATGAGACACCCTTCCTACAAATTCTCAGCCTTGTTCCTTCATTTTTCGTTGTCAACTTGCTCATAAATGCTTGACCTTGGTCCAAAAGATGTCCAAAAATCTGCAATAAGCACGTATTAGACTTTGTGGTCAAGTGACTATTCTCATTCATTCAATTAACACAAATATATTCAAAAGAATGCATACAAATATGAAGAATGGTGGATTAATCGAGAATAATAGGAAAAATGAGCCCATAAAGTTACCAATTTTTGGGGCTCATCATCACCCCCTGCTGAATGTGTTGCTCATCCTTTGAGCAACTAATCCATCTCATCATCTTTGATTGCTTTGACTGCCTCTCTGACATCCCAGGCTTTAGAGGTGATGTCCTCTTCTCAATCATGAAACCCTGCTTTTCTCTGTACTTCCTTCCATTGCCTGTGTTCTTCCTCTTCTTTGACCCCTTCCAACAGTCCCAAAAGCAATGGAGGACTGAACTTTAGGCCAATTCAGTTGGCCTTCAGATTTTGCATTGAATGTTTATAATGTGGTACTCTTGCCAAAGCCTCCCTCATCCTTGTTGGGGAGTGGTACTCTCTTATTTTCAGACTGTGGGACAATGTGTTCCATCTCCTTGTGCAAGCATGAATTTAGTTGTCACCGAACAGTCTTTCCATGTCTTCAAAGTGAGCAATGGCCTGAGCTTGCCTTTCAATGTAGTCTGGGAGAACCTGAGGGTTGTTGGCTAGGTGTTGATGGGCGTAAACTAAAGCTGAGGGATCTTCTAGTTCTGATATGATCATGAGTGGCTCACTTAGCTCCCTATCCATAACTTTCTGAATCACTGTTGCCCTCTTTTCCTCATGGTTTAACCAAGAGGCCATGGCCATGAGTTGCACATCTCCTAATGAAGCATTGGGGTCCCATAGATTCATCTTTGGAAGTGCCAAGTTGTGTAAATAGAATTTGGCTAACTTGACCTTATCTTCAGCTGAGCTACTATCACACAAATACATGAACTGATTGTAATTCTAGAATGGAATGGTGCCCCTTTGGGCCAATGTGTTAATTTGAAATTGCAACCATTTATATTTAAGATATAACGCATATGACTTAGTAGGTTTCCTACATTGTAGGGCTTCTACTGCCCATCTAGCCATGCAGGCCATTTGGGCTTCTTTCTCTTGCACCTGTTGTTTTAAAGCCTATATTTCTTCTGCTACCTGTGACTCCTTTTCCTATAGCAGTTTTGTCAACATCTCAACATCATCTTGCAGCTTTTCCTCTCTATGTTGTTCATCAGTTGTTTCCTTGTCTGCTGGAGGTCCTTCTTGCTGCTACTGCTCTCCCATGATGGACGACCTATCTTCCTTATGACCTTCCTGTAGCTGCAACTGCTTTTTTAGTAGCTCATTCTCTTCCTATAATTTGGCTCTTTGACTGCTTTCCATGTGCCTCACCATGGCCAACTATTTTCTTGATTCTTCTAGCTATTCTTCCAGGTGGCCTATGTCTGCAACACCCTTGGATTTTCCAATCCTCATCCAAGTGTGAGTCCTAACCCATTCTTGATATGCAAAGAAAAGTGGTACAACAAAATTCTGTGGGATGATCCTCCCACCTTCTAACAGGTTGTAATATGATCCCAAGCTAGGCTGAGGGCTTGGTTCCAGTATCTCGTCAGTCTTTTCTTCTCCCTATGATTGTTTGGCTACCTTCTCCTCCAATTTCTCAGTCTCTTTTAACTTAGCTAGAGTTTCCTATAGAGATGTTTTAGCTTCCTGTAGAGCTGCCTTTGAGTCCATCATCCTAATTCTCTCTCTCCAGGTGGAGGTTTTTGGGCTTCATCTTTCATAGGTGATAGATATTTTTGAAGAAGACTCTTCTTTCTATTTAGGGGTAGTGTTCTCAATGAAAATTGGTTTCTTTGATTGTGGCTGGGGTTTTCCCACTTTGATCCTTGTGCTTCTCCTGGCTTTAAAGTACATGGAGGTTTTCCTCTTTCTCTTTCCTTTTCATTTTGTAGGTGTGCTTAATGCAGCAAGCAGAGCTGATGCCTCCCTTGCCAATGTCTCAGGGGATTTCTTTTCCTATTGTTCTTTTTCTTCGCTTCCTGTAGAAATCTCTATGTCCACTATTCTTGTCTGTATGACTGATATCTTAGGGTGTGCCTTTCCCTTTTCTTTCTAGTTGCCTACTTCGCCTGTGGCAACCTTCATTTGGGATTTCTCAGCCTTTTCCCTTTTACTCTGTATCCTCTTTTCCCTTGTTGTTTTTGCTATTGTTTCTTCTTCTGTTTTAGGTTCAACAGTCTTGCCAAATTCTTATTTTTCTTCGTGTGCTTCCTCTATTTTTCCCTCTACTTGAATGTCCTGTGGTCCCTCATCATTGTTCTTCTCAATTTCTTCAGGTTACTCCCCCTCCTCACTGTTGGATAGGGTGATGTTCTCAACCAAAGCTATAATTCTATCATCCGTGGACATGTTTCTAAATATTTCCCAAGATATGGGGACAATATAGGTGTGTAAAGCATATTCGACCAACATTTTTGTTGAGGATGTCAATCCCCTCTGCGGATAGAGGTGATCCCTACTAGCCTAGACCAGGTCTAGCAACAATCATACAATGCTACCGCATAAGTTCCTAATTGCAAATTAAAGACCAATGATGAGGGCCTACCTAGATTCCAACGCTAGTGCTTGTAGAAGAGTTGACGCTCCCATTCCTTTGCTCTGGCAGATCATAACCCCCACGATCTTCGTGAATGGACACCTGCACATATAAAGAACAACACAAACAAAAACATAAAATCCGGCATATGCAACTGTATATCAGTCAGAAAGGATATAACTAATCATTATCACAGATAAAAATAAGAGTGGAACCATAACAATTGTCGTTTATTAATGATAAACAAAGAAGAATACAACCATAGTTCTGACGTCATATCCTCCTTTGGCTGGGTGATCAATAGCACATGTCTTCCAAAGCTTGTTGGGAGTAGAAACAAGCCTCTCTCTCCTTGGTTATTGGACAAGAATCTCCTTACTTAGATTTGGCCTTATGGGAATGAAGAAGGCTCTTGCAGCATGAAGCTCTTGGTAACTTGACAATTCTCAATCTCCGGAACTCTGGAACTAGCTTGCTAAGGAAAATGGACAAGCTTTTATAGATGGAGGAAGGGGAGTTGGGATCATCCACAATAATCATGGGATTGGCCATATCATCAAGGAAGCTTCCATGAGAGGTGGCAAACCACTTCCTCTCTATGGAAATCCATAGCCAAACCACCCAACTCAAGATAGATTCAGCCCGGGAATTTTTTAGGATGAAAATTCCGTCGTTTGCTTGTTATGAAACACCACTGATTATGGTTGGCGTGAGTGCGACTTTGTGACAGAGCGCCAACTGGCGCGCCCTCTTTGGAGGATTTCCCCAATTGGCACGAGGGCTACACTATGGAACTGCGGCAATGGAGAAAGAGCTATTTTTATGGGTTTTTAGCAGGAGATGTCTTCAGGGAAAATAAAGATCATGTTCAGGGGAATGTAATGCAAGTGTTTGCAGGTCATGTCACTTCTCATAGGTCCCGAAATGAGTCCTCCAAGATGCTAGAGAGGGGTAACAGGGACGTTGACAAATTGTTGTGTAACAGATGCCCCCTAAAGCATGAGGCTCGAGAGAGAGAGAGGGGTGAAATGCTTTACAAGAACATATCCAACCAAAAACACTGCCACCAGAAAACCTACGTGGAGAAGTACAACTGATATCTTAAGTATATGATATATGTGGTATGGGCACAACCATTTATAGCAGAGTACATAAGAATTGAGATCCAAGGTATGGACGCAACCATCCAGTGAGGATCGATAAATAGACTCAGGCATGGTTGCAGCCATCCAGTGAATGAGTCATGTAATAATCATAATAATCCACAAAATTGCAACCTGGATCCCAACAGACAAAATCCAGGGTCTTGCGCTCCATCTTGACCCGAACAAAGTACAAGTTCAAGCATGCGAATATGGGAGTCGAATTCGAACATTCAGGAACATCGTCTAATTACCAGCGAATGATGAAACTGTTAACAGATGCGAGAGGTACCACCAATAATGACAATGGTCCTCAAGGTACTATAGGTACAATCTACGGCATGTGAATCAGTGAGCCGGTGTCGAACACCCGTAGAATAATTCAATCAGAGGCCAATGATGAAAACCTCACGTCGAACACGAAGAACCTACCATTGAGGCATGTAGGCTCCAAGGCACCTGAAGGGAGTCTCTAGGTCAACCTCCTAGATAATAAGCTGAAGTCGACAGGAAGCAACCCTGATCGAAGGTGGGCCATAGTGTTTCCCACATCATCGACGCGAGACAGAGGAGGATAATATGTTTTGTGAATCAAGATTATGTGAGCTATCAGAGGGAGGTTGATTATTTCACAAAGGTCAACTTATCTTGAGCATATCGGCGGCACGACAGTGGACTTGGCAGTATTTGACATCAAATGATCAGAGGTCATGGTGACAAGGAAATGAGTAGATGATAGGTCAAACGGGATCACCCAAACCCACGGAAGCAAGTGAAAAATGAGATGAGATGTCCCCAACCAGACACGAATGTAGACAAGTGCCATGTTCAAGAGCGACATACTGCTGACATGACAATGATTCTGGTTCCATTTTCCCCAACATTTCTGGCGAGTACCCCAGTTATTTTTATTAACAAGCTTGATAGGGATAGCATATGCTTGTAAAGCGTCATTTTGACGAAATCCAATGTCATCAAGTTTTACCAAGTCTAACAAAGGAAGAACTCGACGTCTTTTCATGTTTAGAGAGTTTGAAAAGACAACGGAAAAGTAAACTCCAGGGGTGTCCTTTTTCGTAAAGTTGTGTCTCTCGAGCCCGAAAAAGTATAAAACAATGCTCGAAAGAATCGCCTGACCATTACGATCGAGGAGTACTTTTCATGATTAGTGATTTCGACCTTAAAAAAGTAAAAAAGCGATTGAAACCATGTCGTTTCGTAAACGTTAACGAGCCTAAAACGACAAGGGCCCGACAATCTTTTCGTCTTTACACGGTCGGAAAAGAGTTTAAAGACGACTGCCTCTCATTTACGTTTAGCAAGTCGAGAGGAATAACTCAACATTCTTTTCATATTTAGAGAGTCAGAAAAGAGCAGAAAGATGACTCCAGAATGACTTTTTCGTGTATTTATCGAGTCCAAAAAAGTATAAAATACAACGCGTTTCACTGTCTAAGCCGCAGAAAAACCTGTCGCTGCAAAAAAACAAGTGTAAAACCCATTTTCGACAAAAATATATTAAAATATTCATAAAAAATGACTTTTAAAAACCTATTTTGAGTTAAAAAGCCATAAATATGTCAAAATGGTAAAAACCAAATTTACTTTTTACTTTTACCTCATTGGAGAGCGATAGTAGTGCTTTTGGTGTGCGATCTTCGGGTGACGATTGTGACAAATCCGTGTGACCGTTTGGAGCGCCGTCAGTTCCAGGTAAGAGGCACCTCCTCATACTCCATTTTAGCACATTTTTTAATCATTTTTGCTTGCTCCATCAACCTCTCTGGAGGGAATTGGAAAAACTAGGGCCGCGCCCATTGGCGCGGGTATCGGGCACGGACCTGTGCCAATGGGCCTTTTTACGCCAAAGGCCCATGCCAATTGGGCCGACTGTTTTAAAAACAGTCGCACCAACGGCTGAGCGCATTCTTTTTTTCAAATTTTAACATTTTTTAAATGATTTGACTCCATTTTCCAGCTTACCAGAGATCTAATCAATGTTTGTTGATCATGTGGATGCAGGGAAACGAACAAAATGGTAGTCCAATGGAAGGAAAGGGAGCATGATAGAGTGGATGAATTGGACATAGAAGACGAAGGTTGTATGGAAGCCCTTAGGAATTGCGGGCTAAAAAAATACTTCCTCACACCTTACCTACGAGCTCAACCGGAGCTCTTACGGTGCTTGATCAATCTTTGGGACGAACATGAGCAAGTGTTCCGTATACGAGATCAAGTATTTGAACTGGATGTATCTGACATATATTTCATCACGGGACTGTCACGCAGAGGGCCGCTGCCCATATTGATAGTTAGCAGACCATCTGGTGAGAATATGGGCGAGGTGATGGAATGGGTGTGCCCAGGGGCACAATTCGGATCCGGAAGTGCAAAGGTGGATATTGCCACCATTCAGGATCTAAAACTTAAAGTGATATTATTTACCATCACATGAGCTGCGGGGGCGCAGGCACCCCATGAGGCAACAAAGAACCAACTCATATTGGCCACAGAGTGTCTGAATCCCACTATCTTTGATTGGGCCACAACGGTGACTACCAACATGAAGAGACAGCCTACAAAAATTAAGCGAGGCAAACTGTAGCAGTTTGGGTATGGTTCTATTTTGGTAATGTTCATTTTGGAATGGTTACCAATATTTCAGGGCCAAGGGGCCTTCGTACTTGATCTGGTGCTGCGAGAGCTGAGAATGGCTCGTTGGGCAGCGTTGATGCCTAGAGGGGAGGAGGCCAACAAATGTCTTGGACGCCAGAGTTCTTTGGGTGGCCCCGTCGCCAGTTGATCATGGTCGAGGATTGGCCGTATGCGGGGGCTGACTTCACAGGTGACCCGGATCTCCCAGTGCCAGAGGGAGAGGATTGGGATGAGGAGCTAGGTATGGCCTCTTTTTGATTTTATGTTTTATGATTTTTTTTGTTAATACATGTTTTTTCTAACAACAATTATATGTATATGCAGACATTGGCCTAGAGTGACCAGCCGGCATGTCTCCTATCTCGAGGAGAAATCAGCCTGCAGCAGACCCTCAGGAAGAGGGTGCTGAGGGGGGAGAACTTATCCGGAACCTTGAGGGTATTGCTCGAGGGATCCCGGATTATGCTCAGCTAGCGGATGTCCCATTAGCGTACCAGAGATACACGGTGGGAGTGCCCAGTCGCATCCACCATCTCTTGAGATGCCTAGTGCGTGCAGTGACATGTTATCATGAGCACCATAGGGATTAGACATCTAGGCTTTATTTCCATGCATATTTTTGAGAGACATGTTGTCTCCGGATGTATTAAGACAAACATGTATTATTTTTTGATGATGCACACTGTGCAAACATTTTGACATATATATATATATATATATATATATATATATGCTTATGGTTTATTGTGTTTTTTATGCTTCTTATGTTGTTTTAAGTTACATGTTATGAAAATGTCTATCTAATACATAATTGGCTAATGCATTAGTTAACGTATTAAATCGTCTTGGAATATGTTGATATGTGATGAAATCAAAATCCCTTTCTAACAACTTAACACGTAGATATAACCTTAGAATCCGATGGTCTCTGACAAAATATCACCCATTGAGCCGGTGAACGACAAGTTGAGAGTCTAGGTTCACAACCAATGTTCGAATACCGAGATTAATCGCCTCGACCAGTAACTCAATCACAACACTATACTCAGTAACATTGTTCGTGGTACAACCTAGACAAACCCCTTGAAGGTCTACTAGCTGACCATGAGGATTGTAGATCACCCATGCCACAGAGGACAGATTACGTGTATTGCGGGAGGGACCATCAACGAAACCAATGTAAGGCATACCAGACATCTGTACAAGAAGAAAAAAGACACAATAAGTAGCAATCAGGGCGACACACCAAGACAAAAACATGAAAACATGCACACACAACACACTTGATAAAGCAAACGTATGTACAAAATAGAGTGCCTTGAATTCATGCATAATATTTTTTCAAGTAAAGCCCATTCCAGGGCTTATCTAGAGGATTCCCTTCATAGTCAATCAGCTCATAGGCCCCTTTTTGCAAAACTCTCTTTACAATGTAAGGCCCGTGCCACATGGGCTCGAATTTTCCTGCCCCCAGCTTATCATTGGCTTGATCGTAGAGCAGGACTAAATCTCCCTCAACAAAAGAACGAGGATGAACAGTGTGATCGAAGTGAGTTTTCACTCTCTTCTTTTGTGCTTCGATAGCTAGAGAGGCTAGTCGATGAGTCTCATCTAGGTGCTCCAGGTGAAGAAGGCCTTCCTCTACCAGAGTAGTCTCAGGGAGTAATTTGATGGCTAATTTTAACGAAGGGATCTCACACTCAATGGGAAGGGTAGCCTCCAGTCCATAAACCAATTGGAAAGGAGTGAAACTGGTGGCATCCTTCACAAAGGTTAGGTAGGACCATAAGGCAGAGAAAAACATCAAGTGCCAGTTGGACTTGTGCATGCCAATGGTTCATTGAAGCATCATAACTAGAACCTTGGTGACGGCTTCTACTTGGTTGTTGGCCTAAGGATAGTATGGAGTCAAGCTATCGTGCCGTAAGCCCAACTGGGTTGTAAGCTCAGTCATCATATGATTACAGAAATGCTTGCCATGATTAGTGACGATGGCTTGAGGGACTCTGAACCGTGAGATAACATGATTAAATAAAAACTGCGCCACGGTGTGATTGTCTTCAGATAATGAGGGCATTGCCTCAGCCCATTTTGTGAAGTAATCAACGACAACGATGATATCCCCATGCCCCCCAGCCGAGCAAGGGTTACAGGTCATATAATCAATGCCCCATTTTGCAAAAGGGCCGACGGTAACAACGGGGTGCAGTGGAGCGGGAGGCGCACGCATCTTTCGTTGGTAGATTTGGCACTCGTGATAAGAGCGGACGACAAGAATGCATTCCTTAAAGATGGAGGGCCAAAACTAACCATCGCGAAGGATTTTTGAGCAGTAGCATATCCAGACATGTGACCACCACATGCGCCAGAATGGTAGTCATTTAGAACTCGCTCAGCTTCCTCGAGTGTTAAACATCGGCGGAGAACAGAATCAACACCGAGACGGTACAGGGTGTCCCCAACAATGCGATATGGTTGAGATTGAGGGCGAATCCATCGTCGAGCATCCTTAGATGTCTCGGGATGAAAAGAGGATGTCTGTAAATAGACAATGATATCCTCGTACCAGGGATCGAGGGTGCTGATTAAGAAGAGGGTTTCGTCCAGAATATGGTCCTCTAACCGAGAGGGTGCAGTAAGAGATGGCAAAGAGCATAACAATTCACCAAAGGCAAGGGATTTCTTGGACTTGGCAGTAGTGAATTCCATGTTGAACTCTTGCAGGATAACAATCCACTTCGAGTACTTACCCCCCAGTAGTTGACGCAACAAGATGTACGTCATTGGGTTGCAATCAGAAATCACTGTCGTAGTGCGAAATAAGATATAATGGCGGAAGCGTTGGATAGCACAAACGACAGCCAAGGCCAACTTCTCAATGTGAGCATATCGAGATTCCGTATCTAATAAATTGTGGCTGAGATAATAAATGACGTGCTTAGTGTCATCATCATCATCTTGAACAAGAACCATGCCAATAGTGGTATCGGCAGTGGCCAAATACAAAGTGTAAACATGATGGTAATCAAGAGGATGCAACAAAGGAGCGGAAACAAGGAGAGCCTTGAGGTGCTCGAAGGACTCTTGAGCGGTGGCATCCCAATGAAAAGGGGTGTCCCACTTTAGTAACCACGTAAAACCTTTGGCCACCTCGGCATAGTTCAGAATGAAGTTTCGTAAAAAATTTGCTTTACCCTGCAAGCTCTGCAATTGCTGCAAAGAAGCAGGGGGAGGAAGGTGCAAAATGGCCTCGACTTTAAGGGGATCCAGACAGATGCCCTCTCGGGAGACGATCAACCCGAGAAGTCTGCCAAATTCTATGCAAAAGACACACTTATGCAGATTGAGTCAAATACCGTAGTGTCAACAGCGGAGAAAGATTTCGCGAAGATGAGCAGGATGGTCTTGACGCTTCGCTGAATGAGCTGGTAGATCATCTATGTAAGGTTGCATGATGTGTCTAATATCATGGAATGCATAAGACATCGCGTGTTGGAAGGTAGCACCGACATTCTTCAAACCGAAAGGGAGCTTTTTGTAAGCGAAAGTGCCCCACAGACAGATAAAGGCGGTTTTTTGCTGATTGGTTGGCGCAATATTAATTTGGTTATAACCAGAGAAACCGTCCATAAATGAGTATATTTCACTTCCGGGACGCTCATCAATGAGCTGGTCAATGAAGGGTGTGGGGTAGTTATCCTTGGGACAGGCTCGATTAATATCACGGTAATCAACACAGACCCTGATGGTACCCTGCATTTTATTCATAGGGACAATATTGGACACCCAATTTGTGAGTGGGATGGGGTAGATAAAGCCAGCCTTGAGAAGCTTTTCGACTTCCGCTTTAATGGCTACAGCCTTTCAGGGGTGCATGGGGCATAAACATTGTCTGACAGCCTTAGCTCCTGGATACGGGGGTATCTCATGCACCACGATACTTGGGTCGATGCCGAGCATTTCTTCATAAGACCAAGCAAACACGTCATGAAATTCGCGAAAACGACCAATATAAAGCTGAATTTCCTCATGAGTACAAGTTACTCCGACATGGATATGCTCGACAATCCCTGGTTTAACAGAGATGTCGATCAGTTGGGTTTGCGTGATGTTTCCCATGTTCCCTTCAGAGGACACTTGATATACTTGGATGGGTGTGTGAAGGGGTTGTGCGAGGAGACAACAAGCAAACCGCTCGAGACAGGCAAGCATTTCCCGATGGGTAGGGCGGAATGAGGAACGATGGTGAAGATTGGACCAAGGGGGTTCCTCGAGAGACATAGTCTCTATAATGGCTTCATCAAAAGGAAATGTTTCCTTCAAAGGATCCGAAGAAGCATAGTCTCCAAGCCAAGGGGAATGAGCATACGAGTTAAGAGCTATGCTCAAAGAAGTAGATTCAGGAGGAGGAGTTGATACAAAAACAATCTTGACATAGTTGAGCTCAGTGGGACTCAACGGCATCTCATCACCCCATGATTCGATCTAGTTAATGGGGGGAAGAACCCAAGGATCAGAGTGAACCAAAATCATATTGATAGGAGCGACGTTCGGAGGCGAGAGTGAAAAGACACCCATGAGGGCAGGATCTTTAAAGAGCCCAGCTCCCACACTCTCTAATGGAATGGAGGTATGCTCCACAAAAGGCACGTTGCCTTCGGAAGAGGAAGCGAAGAAAGAGAGCTGGTCTACTGTGAAAATTTTCCCCTGATGAGGGAAACGAATGACATGAAATAGAGATGAAGCCACGGCTCACATGGCATATGTCTAGCTCTGGCCCAAAAGGAGGTTGTAAGTAAGATTAGCATCAACGACTTCAACTTCCACTTCGACAGTCTTCCCTTCCAAAGTAATAGGCCAGCGCTGGAGGATACCATAAGGGCGAGACTCTCTCCCATCAAAGGATTCCAAGGTTGTAGGAAACTGACTCAAAGTCGGAGAACCAATAGCCTTCCAACCAGCAACAGACATAATGCAAGTTGAAGCGCCTTCATCAATAACCGTACGATGAATCGTTTTAGAATTGATGATGACCCATATAAGGAAAGACATTTGGTGAGGAAGTCTAGGTACATGGCTCTCGAGATCAAAAGTAATCAAATCTGAGTCTTCCGGGTCGATGCCACCGATGGCCGATAGCAAGGACTTCCTTTGGGGGGGGCAGCTTTGGAGAACATCTAGAGCGGACATAGCTGACGGAGCCTGGGCTAAGTCCTCAACGATGTTGTAGTTCTAGGCAGTACGAGCATTAGGGTTGTAAGAAGATCTCTAGAGTACACCTTTAGGAGGGGGTCGGATAGGCGTCTCAGTGCTAGGTCTCTCGATATGGAGCGGACCGGAACTGGGCAGAGGATCACTTGAGGGAACCTCAGGCTCTTTCCCGGCAGGTGACGGATATTCTTTTGCTCGAGTAGTAATGTGAACGGGAATCATTCCAGCCATGAACACTTGAGAACCAAAGGGAGAAGAAGATGAGGATGGGTCAGCCACCATTTGCATTTGCTGTGAGGGGAAAGGTTCTTTCAACATCGCAGGAGTCCCAGGAGCACCCTTAAATAAGAGACTAACTTCGGACCGCCTTGGGTAGTCTTTGGTGTAGTGATCTTTATCCCAGATAAGACAAGGATACTTGGGTTTGCGTTTGGCTCCTTCCTCGGGTGGAGGTTTAGGGGAATCCTGCTTGGGTTGATCAGCTTTATTTTTCCTTTTTCCCTTCATTTTTCCTTTCGAGGCTTTATCCACCATGGTGGACTGCATGACGTTAACCTCGGAAGTATTTCCAGAATTAGACACAGCGTAAGAAGTATTTTCGTTCGAAACATTCGACTTATGCTTCCCAGGGTTCGCGAAAGATTTCTTAGAGGACGGATTTACAGATCCAATGACACCGTCAATAGATGGCTTTGGCAGTGTTTTGGATGTTCCAAACCTCAGGGCGTCAGGAAAATAATCATATAGGGTACCGGATTGGGAATAAACCAAGTCAAGGTACTGAGCATGCGCAATAGCCTGCTCTTTAGTTACACATGCCCCCATAGCAATGTCCCGTGTGATCACAGGGACAAAGGAGGTTGTAAACCAATCAGTCAGGAGCTGATCAGGAATCCAGAACTTAATGAAACAACGATGTTGTCTCCATTCATGACTATGATTAGAGATGTGTGCGGCTGTGTCCTATTGAAGAGACGTGAGGAGATGCATTCCCGTCTCATACCAAATTGGCAACTGAAAATGAGTTAAAAATGTCATTGCCAACAAGTTAAAATCTTGAAAGGATCTGTGGGCTAGCTCAATATACCACTTAGCAGCAGAGCTAGTGAGAGTCCTTTGAAAAAGGCGGAGCTAGACTGAATCGTCAATCCACAAATTGGACGAACACCAAAGGTGATAAGTCATAACATGGGCTTGGGGGTCTTCTCCAGCTTTGCCATTGAATTTGGGACAATCACCGGGAATCTTGGTTGGAACTGGTGGCCAGAATGGATTATGAAGGATAGGATCATTAGTCAATTTGGACACATCTCACAGTTCCAACATTGCTAAGAAAGGTAACTGAGGATTGAAGGACATCTGTGGCTGTGGGTAAGGGGTAGCACCAGGGTTACAACTAGTTTTTGGTTGCCCCCATTGATTTTGTCTGGACGAACCTGGCCCATAGGGGTTTTGTCCGTAGGGATTCTGTCCATAGGGGTTATAGCCATAACTGGACGGCTGACCCTGGATTTGCCCCCCAGCACCCCATTGATTACCAACTTTACTTGCAGGAGCAACATACTGTTGTTGGTAATTCTGATAAGGAGTCACCTGCATTTGTTGATAATTCTGGTACGGGGCAAACTAAGCTTGCCCTTGGGATTGCTGGAAACCATAAGGTTGTTGGGCTCCATACTGAGCCTGGGGACCAGCATGCACTTGATAAGGAGGTTGAGATTGAAATCCAACTTGCATTTGAAGACCAGCTTGGGTCTGGGGCCCAGCCTAGGGCTGGAGACTGGGTGGAGTTTGAGAAGAAACAACCATTTGCATGCTCGGTTGAGCAGGCCCAGGAAGATGTCCTTGAGAGGATTGGGGTTGAGCCACCTGGCCAGAAGGTTTTCCTGGTTGAGCTTGAGATTGACCCACTCTCCCAAAAGGTTGAGCTTGTTGGGTGTTAGGTTGTCCTTGCACAACCGAGGGTTGTCCTGATGGAGCAGATGGCTGAGCGGACTGGACGGTTGGTTGTCCTTGAGGTTGACCAACTTGTCTAGACTGTTGACCAGATTGGAAAGTGGGTTGGCCTTGTTGTACATAAGGCTGACCACCCTACCCAGAAGGGTATCCTTGCTAGACCCCAGGTTGTCCTTGTTGCATGTAAGGTTGTCCTGGATTTCCAGAGGGTTGACTAGAAGGGTATCCCTGCTGGACCCCAAGTTGTCCTTGTTGCATATAAGGTTGTCCTGGATTTCCAGAGGGTTTCCCAAGATAAGTAAAAGATGGACCACCATAGGCCAAAGGTTTTCCCTGAAAGGGTTGTCCTTGTGGGCCTCCAAGTTGCCATAGATAAGATTGCCGGTAATACTGATGCCCATAAGAAGGCTGCATGTAAGACGGCTAACCTTGATAAGGTGGTCCTTGATCCGCAGGAGGTGCTTGGCCACCACCATAATGAGTGGTGCCCCAACCAATGTTTAATGGAACTGAGACCTCAACTGCAGGCTGAGATGGCAAGGATCCAAGATAAAGATGATGCACTACGGGATAATAATAATGAAATGGACCTTGCGAGCCCGCATTCTAGACAGTTGCAAATATTGTTCGTATGCCCCGCCTACTGGAATGGAACCAAAAGAAGGTGGTGAACTAAGTGTAGGATCAACATCTCCGGATGTATGTACCGACTGGCCACTATTTACCGAATCGTGGGACGGACCAGTAACAGTGGTTACAATCGAGGATGTCGTAATGGCACTAACAACAGGTGCTGAAGAAGCTACATAGACAGTTTGGATAGTCGGGACTGAAGTGACAGATGTATTGTGAATTTGAGGAATAAAATATCTCGAAGTGGGAGTGATGTTGTGATCCAACATGGTGCCCAAAAAATATCTCCTAGAACCAATAACATCCCTTAAAGCACTATAGCCTACGGGCAACGTGACAACGAGAGGGGTGACACTGAAGGGTGGTGTTTCCATCGAGATAGGAGTTTCAACACTCGTCACAATGGGTGTTCCACTCGTGATGGGAGATGTGTCATCCATATCAGAGGAAGACATTGGGACCGAAACACCAGGAGGAGTAATAGGAGTATCTTCTTTGGAAGGCTCCAAAACAGGGTTCCAAAGGATATCATAAAAATCGTCTTCTGGAGCATGAGAGTTCAGTGGTTGGATACTCGGAATAACAGGGAGAGTACCACTACCAACCGGTGTCTCAGGAGCAGCAGAAGAAGGAGACCCTTGGTCACTTGGAACGGGAGATGGGATCGATGATTCTGCCAAGATGATTCGATTCAAAAAATCCTAGGAAATCTAACAAGAAAGGACCCTACTCAAACTAACGCAAACAAGATCTAACAGGGTAAATGTGAACGTGGCCGAAGAAATTTTAAGACACAAGTACATAACTTGACATTTTCATCTTTAAAGAGTCGAGAAAATGACAAAAAGATGACTCTAGTCGCCTTCGAATGTTTAATGAGCCTGAAGTGACAAATGCTCAGATGAGCCTTTTCTTTTAGGGAGTCCGAAAAGGATCAAAAGTGACTACTCTGGAGAACTAGGCAAAAGGTTTACCAGAAAACCCATAAAACTCCATATACACCTTGGAAATCGTGTGAAAACCAAGGACTTTCTATGCGGCAGTTGATCTTCCCGAATGTTGTGTTCGGTGCATTACGGGTCATAAGGCAGCAGACACAGCTTCCTATGGATAAAGGATGATAACCTAGTGGGATCTCCCCATATACTCGACGGTACGTGGGAGCACAAATCCGTACTAGACCACTATTGAGTCACAAAAGGAGGAATCACCCAACCTCGAGTGGAAACAAAAGTGACTAGGTTTAGTGACGTTGGAGCACGTCCCTAGCCTAGACCTTTAAAAAGTGTGCGTTATGTTCCAATGCATTGTTAGATTCATTCAGTTCATTTTAAAGTTGATCTTGTATTATGTTTCAGTTTTTAGGCCTTACCGTATGTAATGTCTCAAAATTTCCTAAATGCAAACTATATGCCACAATATATCATTTCATTCGATGAATGCTAACTATGAGAGAGTTTAAGAGCTTTCACACAAACGAAATGATCACAAAACAACGAAAAATATCTCTAATGCAGCTAATGGAAATTAACAAACTTTTCTTCAAAGTCACTAATCACTACTAACAATGAAAAGCTCTAATTCACATTAAACTAATGCAAAGAAAAAGAGATATTTTCTTTTATGTTGATGTCAAGATGCACTAAACAAACTTTGAGAAATGATAACAAACAAATTCCACTCAATACAAGCACATTCAGATCCCTAAATCACAAAGCAATCCTTCAAAAACCGAGAAAAGTCTCAAAGACACGAATGAACCGTGTAATCTAGGCCCAAAGCGGAACAAAGCAAAATTCAAGTGAAAAAGAGGCAAGTCACTCAAATAACACAATAAAACGATTAAAAACTACTAAACAAGTGCAAGGGAGCAATCAGAGAGTTGAGTGGACCAATAGAAGACCAAACACACTTAAGGAAGGCTCGACACACAAAGCCACTAGATGCCCTAGGGCTAAAAATATGAAATCGATAGAAAATGGCAAACACCCAAAGGGTAAAGATCAAAGCCAGTCAAACAAGACTCCAACACACTCAAGTAGTCGAAAAAAGGTACCCAGAACAAAGACCAAACTTAGGAGGCTCAAAACCAAGCAAACTTCAAAATTTCCCAGGCCTGGTGTGACTGTCAAGCTGCAACTAGCGGATTTTGAGGATTGGCGCGGGTTGTAAATGAGAAACTAGCACCAATTGGCGTGACTGTAACGCTATAAAAGTGCGAAATCAAGTTTTCTATGCAAAAATAAAAACAAGCAATCCAAATCTAGGCTAACAATAACCAGGTAAACCAAGAGGTGAAAAACAACAAAAGAACTCAACCCAGAAGGCTAACCAAGCAGGAAAAAACCAAGAAACAACCAAAAAGACAAGACAAGTTCCAAGCTGTTCAGTGTGTAAACCAAATCGGAGATTGAATGAAGTGGCGTTCATCTACTTTGCTAATGCAGAGCAATAGCGTTTCGAAGACTATCTTGTCGTACTTCAGGCTCTGTCTAAAGTTTACAAATCAAACAACAAGCTGATTCCCCAATGGAGTCACCAAATTGTTGAGGAGGTAAATCCCCTCTACGGACAGAGGCGATCCCTACTAGCCCAGACCGGGTCTAGCAACAATCATACAATGCTACCGTGCAAGTTCCTAATTGCAAATTAAAGACCAATGATGAGGGCCTACCTAGATTCCAATGCTAGTGCTTGTAGAAGAGTTGACGCTCCCGTTCCTTTGTTCCGGCAAATCACAATCTCTGCAATCTCTGTGAATGGACACCCACACATACAAAGAATGACACAAACACAAACATAAAATCTGGCATATGCAACTATATATCATTCAGAAAGGATATAACTCATCATTATCACAAATAACAATAAGAGTGGAACCATAACAATAGTCATTTATTAATGATAAACAAAGAAGAATACAACCATAGTTTTGACATCAGATCCTCCTTTGGCTGGGTGATCAGCCACACATGTCCTATAAAGCTTGTTGGGAGTAGGAACAAGCCTCTCTCTCTTTGGTTATTGGAGAAGAATCTCCTTACTTAGATTTGGCCTTATGGGAATGAAGAAGGCTCTTGCAGCATGAAGCTCTTGGTAACTTGACAATTCTCAATCTCCAAAACTCTGGAACTAGCTTGCCAAGGAAAAATGGACAAGCTTTTATAGATGGAGGAAGGGGAGTTGGGATCATCCACAATAATCATGGGATTGGCAATATCATCAAGGAAGCTTCATGAGAGGTGGCAAACCACTTCCTCTCTATGGAAATCCGTAGCCAAACCACCCAACTCAAGATAGATTCAGCCCAGGATTTTGTTAGGATGAAACTTCCGTCGTTTGTTTGTTAAAAACACCACTGATCATGGTTGGCGCGAGTGCGACTTTGTGACCGAGCGCCAACTGGCACGCCCTCTTTGGAGGATTTCCCCCATTGTTGCGAGGGCTGCACTATGGAACCGTGCCAATGGAAAAAGAGCTATTTTTAGGGGTTTTTAGCAAGAGATGTCTTCAGGGAAAATAAAGCTCATGTTCAGGGGAATGTAATGAAAGTGCTTGTAGGTCATGTCACTTCTCATAGGTCCCAGAATGATTCCTCCAAGATGCGGGAGAGGGGTTACAGGGACGGTGAAAAATTGCTGTGTAACAAGTTTGATGAGCCCATGGTGGGCCAACTGATCTCGGATCCATTCATTTAGCTTTGTACCACATTTAATTAAGGATTGAAGAAGGAAATATGGAATGCTCAGTTTCTTGACTGGAGGCAAGTCAATCCCATGCCTCAATACATGTAACAATGTGAAATGATATCCATAGATGATGCTAAACCTCCCTTGACATGTGATATACTTCATAATTTGATAACTAACTTCACTCCAGAGAGGAGGCAATCTTGTCCTTATAACTCTGTTTTTGTCTTCTATACGATGCTCCTCGGGCAGGAACAATGTTTTCTTAGAAACTTGGCCCAATGATCTCTCTTCTCTACTCCAAGGGAGCCCTAGTGGTAGACCCGTAATTATACTGATGAGCTCAGGGATAAGTTCTAGGGTCAAACCCCTAAAACTAACTGTGGCATGTGTCTTTCAATGTGGTCTCAGGGACATTAAAAACTCTTCAGTTATCTCCTCATCACAACCCTAATTTTTTTCAAAGAAGGATATCTAATTTTCCAAGGTGAAAAGGTCCACCACCTTAGGGTGCTTGTGCAACTTGCTAGAGTCTGAGGGTTCTTTCCTTATGAATCCTCCTGGCATGGTGTTGAGTGCTCTTTTTATATTTTAACCAGAAAAGAAAATGCTCAGGAAAACAAATAGTCAATCACTGAAACGGAGGATAGCTGAATTCGATTTATTCTGAACCCAAGAAGGAATTTCTCATGTGTTCCTTACAATATCAAATAGTAATAATTCCCTTGTTTTAAGACTATTGTCACCCAGAATTCGACTGCCTGTTTATGAAAAGAAGAATTTTGTTTTTACAGAATAGAGCATAAGGACACAAGTTCTCTTCTGAGAACATAGGTAGATATGTAAATTCAGTTTTTTCACACACACAGGCTGGCCACTACTGTTGCATGTATCTTCCTTACAGTAGAATTTAAAAATGATGAGGAGATTTTGGAATGTAGAGGAAGAACTGGGTAAACGCAGTGAAATATGCACGCAAACTTTCACGTTTTTTCTCAATGCACGGGTAAACTTCTACTGTCGTTTTTCAATCTGATCTCGTTCAATTCATCACCTTGCACAAAAAAATCATGCAAAAAGAAGTTTTCTCAAGCCTACCTCATTTGGAGCTTGAAATTAGATGAAAATTCCAGGTTTTCCTTCTGCAGAGCTGTTCTCTGCCTTTCCTGTAGAACCCTTCCTCTAGAAGGCTCCCGGTTCCTTTAGAATGAAATTGTGCTTCTGATAGAGCCCAATAGGTGGGGGATTTTCAAAAACAGGAAGAAAAAATGGTGGAGGATGACTGTTTAACTGTTCTAGAAGTGGTGGATGTGTACTCCAGTTGAGAATGTCATGAGTGTAGAATGAATAGAGGGTGGTGCATGTTTCAACTGAGCATCTTTTAACTGCGTTGTGATTCATGGTGAGGGGATGAGGTGGCCGGACTGGACCATTGATCTGACATCACAGCCATAATGTTTCTGCATGTTTCTAACTGCCATCACCTCCTCTCTCCCCTTATCCATAGCCACCACTACCATTCCCGACGATTTCTCCCTTAATGGACACTCCACACATGTTGGTTGCACATCTAATCAGCAATTGTGAATGTAACGGGGCTCGTTTGGATTCCACGAGCATATGTAACCGGCCGAGGGTGGCCAGTTGATTGCCCACTGATTCCACTCAATCCAAACCATTCCCATAGTCATGCAACTTTAAAATATGATTTATGCAATTGAAGAACGAGTTTAGGCACTTACCTGCATGGTCGCGACCGTGTTATGCAGAGTTCAGGTTTTGGAACCCATTCCTTCATTTTCTGTTGCGGCATGCCCACTACATGCTTGGCCTCAGCTATTACTGATGTTCATATGTTCAAGTAGAGCTCCATGCATGTTTCTTCTGCCATACTTTGTTGTCCCTGTCTCTGGAGTATGTCTTTCATAGGGATCAGCTGCTACAGGATTCCTATAGGATGTCCTGTAGCTACTTCTCCTCCTGGAATGCAAGCTAGAATGAGTAGGGATATACTGCTGATGAGGGTCTCGGTTGATGAGAAGTCTAGATGGAGGGTAACAGGTATGGTGAGTGAAAAATTGCTGCTTAATTTTTCATTAAAATGCTGGCAGTATAAAGAAAAAAAGATTTATGTGTGTGACCGTGCAGGAACATAAAAAAATGAGTGTAATGGAGGTGTACAAAGATGGAAAAATAGTGACATATGGTGATGGATGGAAATAGGGAGGCTTACAGGCCTCATAGGTAGATTCCCAACCTTCGGGTCATCTTCTGAGATCGATTTTGGCTTGTCTGTAGGCTCTACAAGATCTTCTTGTAGAAGACACAGAACTTCCTGTAGAAAACACAGAACTTCTTGTAGAAGGTGAAATCTTATCCCGAATGAGACCAAATCTTAGGAAAGGGCAGTGGTCATGGAGGAATGGATTGTGAGTGATTCTTGTTCCTAGTGCTAACCTCTATATTTGTCTTGTGTGAACCTCCTAACTTGCAATGTCCTTCCTACAACCTGCGATTTATTTAACAGAAATTAGGTTTATTTTTCTTCTCTTTTTTTTAGTTTGAGACAGCTAGGGCACCTCCAGGAGGTTTTGACCCTCATTGTCTACCCTGGGCACCTCCCAGAGATTTTCACCCAAGGATCTTTTATTCTTTATTCTTTTTTCCTGTTTTTTTTTGTGTTCAAGGTGTGGGTAGAGTGGAGACAGGGGCCTACTACACTACCAACACTGATTTATCCATAGTTTCAATGAACTCCTACTCAGAAAGGGGCTTCCTATAGATTTTCAAACGATGCCCATTAACGAGCATGGGGATGGCTTCTTCATCAATGGTCCTGAGAAGGATTGAACCATTTTCGTTGCATTTCTCCATTGTATATGGTCCTAGCCATCTTGTCCTTAGCTTTCCTTTTAAATCCTTGTATCTTGAATCATATAACAACACCCAATCTCCTGGCTGAAATTGTTTTTCTTTAAGGTGCCGGTTATGCCATATCTTTCTTTGAAGTTGGACCACCTCTAAGTGGAGAAGGGCTTGCATTCTCTATTCATCTAGTCCATTTAGCTAAAGTAATCTTTCCTGTTGTGCATGGCTGAGATCTAGGTCCAGCTGAGCTGCCAACCTCAAGGTGTTGTATTCAAATTCTATGGATAGTAAAGCCTTCTTCTGTAGACTAGCTCATAAGGTGTGAAACCTGTTGTAGTTTTCCAAGTAGTGTTGTAGGCCCAGGTGGCCTAAACCAAGTGATCTACCCAATCTTTTATGCTACTGCTTACAACTTTAGTCAAAATCTCTTCCAAAGCTCGGTTAGTGACTTCCACCTGTCCTTTTGTTTGTGGATGATAAAGGGTGGAAGTTCTGTGCTTAATCTTATGATGAGTGAGCAGGTCTTCAATTAGGTTAGAGGTGAACTAACTTCCTTGATCTGTGACTAATTCTCTTGGGTAGTCAAACTTGTAGAAGATATTTTCCCTCAAAAACTCAGCCACTTTTTATTCTATTGCTGCCTTGATTGCCTTGTTTTCTGCCCACTTTGCCCAGGTAGTCCATGCACACAATGATGTAAGACTTTTGTTCTGAAGGAGGGTTGATAGGAATCACAAAGTCCATGCCCCAGTTCTCAAATGGCTCGAAAGTCACTTGAGGTTGGAGGGGCATTTCATCCCTTGGAGTCGGTTTCCCCATCCTTGGACATCAATCACATTGGCTGACGTATCCCCTGACATCTTGATGAAGAGTGGGCCAATAGTATCCTTCCTGCAGAATTTTGAAGGCGGTTATTTTTTCTATAAAGTGGCCTCGAGAGGGATCATCATGGCAAGTTAGGAGGATTTCAAAAACTTCCTCCTACCTAACTCAACGCCTCAAAATATGATTCGGGCCAAGTTTAAACAGGTTGCCCCAAATCCAAGTGAATGGGGCACTTTACCTCATGATATTTCTCTTCTTTTTTGAGGATAGGTGTGGTGGGAACTGTGCTAAAACCAGGTAACCTGATATATGAGCAAACCATGCAGAGAGTAATGAAATAGCAAACAGGTGTTCATCTGGCATTTGATTATCCACCATCCCTTCTTCACCTACAGGAAAATCTAGTCTAGACAAAAAATCAATAACAACATTTTCCTTACCTGGCTTATCAACAATGGTAAAATCAAATTCCTACAATAAAAGTAACCATCTAATGATATGAGCATTTACATCAGGTTTATTCATCAAATACCTAATTGCAGCATGTCAGTGTGTACGAATGTTTGATAACCAGTGATGTAGTGTTTGAACTTGTTTAGGGAATGGACTACAGGTAGGAGCTGTTTCTCGGTTACAGTATAGCTTAACTCTGCCTTGGAGAGGTTTTTACTGACAAAATATATGGCATATGGTGGCTTCTCTTCAACTTGTCCTAACGTTGTTCCTATGGCTTTGTTCAAGGCATCTATGTGAATGTTGAAAGGTAGGGCCAAGTTTGGACCTCTCAAGATTAGAGCAGTTACCAGCTTACCTTTCAACACATCCAAAGCCTATTGACAATTGTCAGTCCATATAAACTCAACATCTTTCCTCAAAAGACCAAACAATGGAGAGGCTAGCTTACTGAAATCTTTAATGAATCTTCTATAATATCCCGCTAAGGCTATCACTTACCTTTTGAGGAGGTGGAACCCTTTGGATGATAGCAATCTTGTTGGGATCCACTTGTAATCCTTGCTGAGAAATTGTATGACCTAGCACAATCCCTTCAGTCATTAGGAATTCACATTTTTCAGGACTGAGGGATAGGTTCATTTCAATACACTTGGTTAAAACTTTTCCTAGGTTAGTCAATTCTTCTTGGAAGTTGGACCCATAAGGAGTAAATTCATCCATATAGATTTCTACTGAACCATGAACCGACTCAGCAAATATGCTCAATACTGCTCTCTAGAATGTTACAGGAGCATTGCATAACCCAAAGGGAAGGACCTGGTAGGCAAAGGTACCCCATGGACAAGTGAAAGTGGTCTTATCTTGGTCTTCTGGGCTGATTTGGATCTAATTATACCCACTAAACCCAACTAGGAAGGAAAAGAACTTCTTCCCTGCCAGGCCATCTAACACTTGATCTATGAAAGGGAAAGGGAAATGGTCCTTCTTGGTAGTTTTGTTAAGTTCTCAATAATCTACACAGACTCTCTACTTCTCATTTTTTTTGGGCACAAGCACCAGAGGAGAAACCCACTCACTGTCAGAGATGGGGTAGATGAATCCCGCATCTAGCAACTTTTGTAGTTCTTCTTTGACAATGTCCTTAAGGTCTGGATTCATTCTCCTTTGAGGCTTCCTAATCTGTTTACAATCCTCTTCAATGTAAATGTGATGGGTACAGATTGAAGGGTGGAATCCTTTCATCTCCTTATAGCTCCAAGCAAAAGCATCAAAATGGCGGTTCAATAAGCTACACAACTCCTTCTCCTGAGAGGGGGATAGGGACAAGTTGATCTTCAAGGTTCTTTCAGGGCCAAATTCCACATTCTTAACTCGGGGAGAGGTCGTATCAGCCACACAGAGATCCACTAAGGCAGTGGCTTGGGTGTCTTCTACCAACTCTTCTAATGGCAGCACACTGGGAGGTGGATTTTGAATCAAATTCTCAATGAGGTCATCCTCGGTTTGAGGACCTCCCCTGGTGGCTTCCACTGTGCACAATGGTGTAGAGTAGACTTCATCCTCATCTTCCTCCAGCCAGGGGGGTAAGTCATGTTCTAGCAGAGGTTGGGTAGGAGGATATAGGACTAGTTGTTCAGACATTGGCCCATTCTTAACAGTCATGCTCCTAGCTCAACAACTGATGTAAGCATCTACAGTAGCTAACCAAGGCCTTCCCAAAATGATGGGGTATCCAGTGATTATTTCCTTTGGTTGAAGGACCAAGAAGTCTGCAGGGTACTCCCAATAATCAACGGAGACCATGACATCTTACACAATCCCTTCGGGGGTCACGGTGGGGCGGTCTGTTAACTGTAATACTGTCGAGGTCTTTCTTGGGGAACTCTGAAGGTTGAGTTTGAGCATAGTGTCCCTGGTCATCACATTAATGGCATCCCCTAGATCAATCAGGGTGTGGGGGATTATGGTGCCATTGATGTGGACATCAACTACAGGACTCCGAGGGTCCAAATATTTTGGAAATATTACTTGTCCCAACATTAGGTTGGATAGTTTTCCTATGACATTGATAGTTGGGGCATCTCTCTTGCGCCTACTTGGGTGCCTGAAACACTTCTCTTTGATCAATTTGTTGTAGATTGGTACATTGTTTATGGCCTGAAGAAGTGGTATTTTTACACATAACTGTTTAATCTCTCCTAAAAGTTCAGTCTATTATGCGTTTGGTTGTGTGGTTCTAGTTAGTCTCTTAGGAAAGAGTGGAATGGCTTTGGGTCCACTTTCTTGTTTCTCTTCTTCATCCTCCTTAGGAGGAGGTTATCTATCTGGGAGGACATTCCCAGATCATAGGTTGATCTCTTGAATCTCCACATCATAGGTAGGGTATGTTGTCTCTCCAATATATACCTGGTGGGCCTGTCTGTTATTGGGGTTCGGGTTCGGTTGAGCGGGCATCTAAGGTTGTCTCAAAGGAGTAGGAGGTAATGGTTGTGGTTGAGCAAGAGGTGGAGGTAAAATAGTAGGAGGAGAGTTATACTAGGGCCTCCACCCCTGTTGAAGTGCATTCCACTGAGGTTGTGACTGAACATGAGAATGAAATGAATGAGAAGTACGTTAAGTATGGTATTGGGATGGATATGACCAAGGATGGGGTACGGACCAAGAAGGATGAGCAGGGGGACCCTAAGAAGGTATGTGAGTGGATTGGTTGGGGTGGTAATAAGTCTAGGATGTCCCTTGCATCCCCTACTAGTAAGGTCTAGATCCATGTGGCCTCCTTTGGTTTAGGAAGTAGAGTGGTTTAGTGGCTCCTTCAGTGCCTTGGTACATAGCTTTAAGTCTAGGTAAGGTTGGGCACTAGCTTGTAGTGTGATCTACCTCACAAACGAAACATATCTTTACTGATTGCAATGGACACTAGTTCCGAGGATGCTTCCTTGTACATCCGGGACAAAAGATGGCCAAAGCTCTCTCAACTTCCTCTTTCTTTTGTTGGATCCAGAAGGTGTCCATTTGCATGGCAATGGTCTGTCTCACCTCACTTTTAAGGTCTTCTATTTTATTTTCAAACTCATGTTTGGAGAAGGTGGCACTGGCTGAAAGTTGACTCCCCCTACCTCTTTTCCAGGCTACCCTAGAATGGTTTCTAAACACAGTCTTTATGTCATCATAAGGTCGCTGGTAGATGTCTCCTCTAGCTAGCAAATGGAGGGTATCTAGAAGGTCTTTAGGGACTCATCGAAGCAGAACCAGCTTCAGAGATTCAGGGTCAAGTGTGCACCTATCCCTTTTATAACTGAATTGGAACCTTTCTTCATAGTCTTCTAAAGATTCATCACTTCCCATGGTCATTTGAAAGATTTCTCCTTTTGTTCCCTTTGACCTACAGTAATCCTGGTATTTGTTGTTAAAGGCTTGCTAGATATAAGCCAAGTTGTGATATTTTTTCGAGGTAACCCCATGAACCAGCATACTGTAGCATTTTTGAGGGTAGAGGGAAAGAGTTTCAACTTTTTCTCATCTTTCGCATAGTCATAAGTTCGACAAAGGACAACAAACTCAAACAAGAAGGTATTAGGGTCTTCAGTGGTCAATCCATGGAAGTGAGGTAAGGCTAAGGGACTTATGTTTTTCATTTTTGTGTCTCCATTGGTCTCTCAGATGGGAAAGGCACCATCTATTCTCTCCTCATCTCCTATACAGTTTGTGTGTTTTGCCATGGTCTCAGGAGGAATGTTTTCTTGCTCTTCTTCTGTTAGAGGATCTTCGTATATGTCTGGAGGTTCATTGCCACCGAAGAAGAGAGAAGGGTGACTCAATGATGTGGTGGGGGTGTTGGGTAAGAATTTTTTTGAATTGTATCTGTTCCTACGAGGTATGAAATAAAATATTTTTGGTTGATTTTTCTGTTTTTCTCTGCTTGTACCTGCAAAACTGAAATTGATTGAACAACAAATTGCAACTAACTAAAACAAACCTTGCTAGAATGAAAATCATAGAATTGAAATGAAAACAGGAAATGACTAATATATGCTGCTAAAATGAAATGCTAAGCTATGCTTGCAGAATTGAAATTGTGGAATTGAAAAGCTAATCTATGCTTGCAGAATTGAAATTACGGAATTGAAATGCTAATCTACGCTTGTAGAATTGAAATGATAATCTATGCTTGCAGAATTTAAATGCTAATCTATGCTTGTAGAATTGAAATGCTGGTTTAGGAAATAAGGAAATGTCTAGTCTACTTTTGCGGAAATGAAATTGCAGAATGGAAATGAAACAACTACTCTACCCTTGCTTAAATAAACTACTTAGCAGAAGGTTGCAGTAGAAAATAGAAGAAAAGTAGCAATCACAAATACTCTGACGCTTCCTTGGAATTAGGGCCAAAAAGATGGTGGGCTCTAGTATTGTAGGAATGATACTACAACTCCTGGGTCTCCCTTCTTTACTTTTATCAACCTGGTTGTTCGTAACAAACTTGGAAGCAACGATGCTATATGCACAAGTACTCACTCTTCCCGCAGGCTGTCACTTGATCAGCTGGCACAAGTTCACTTGGAGCTTAAGCCAACTTCTATGAGCTCTTAGAAGAAGCTTTTAACTGTGATGGACAAAAGCTAACTCACAAGATGCTATTCTACTTGCAGAAAGAAACTAAAAGCTGAAGGGAAATGCAAACCCTAGCAAACCCTAGTTTTACCGACTAACCTATTGGTGCAAGAAAAGAGATGAAAGCTACAGAAATGGAGGCCATTGAATCTTGAAAAGGTAAAATGCATGTGATTAAACTACTTCTAAAGGAAAATATGGAAAAAAACATCCTTTTGTACTTTTGAGTAATTTTGCAGAATTATTATGCATGTGCTTTAACGATTTTTTACTGTGCAGAGGTTGATTGGTGAAAGGAAATGAAGTGGGTGCTTGCAGGAGGTTCAGAAGGTGAGAAGAGGGCCTAATGGGTCCCTATCACCCTTCCAAAGAGTTTCACAGTGATCAGATCTTGAAAAACGGCTCACGTGAACTTTTACAGGAAGTCTGCAGGGGTTCTACATGATGTTCTATAGGAAGTTCTACAGGAAGAGCCGAAAGAGGATTTTAGAGGGTTTATGGTGGAAAAATGGTGGGAAAGTGGAAATGAAGGATGGATGAGGATGTGAAGGGGTCTCAGACCTGGAGAATGAAGCTAAGGAGTGATGAAGGTGGTTGGATTTGTTCAAGGATGGAGGGAGCAATGCTGCACAAGAATGTAAAATTAGGGAAAATTGGAAAAGTGTGGCAAATGAAGGGAAGGAATCTTGGATTAGGTGTTGGAGCAGGTTGTATGATGGAGGAAGGATAGGTAGGGAAGTATTACAGGTGCTCTGCACACTATTTTCCAAAACTAATCAAACAAAGACTAGAAAAACTAGAGACCTATCTATTTTGACCTAATCTGACCTAAAAACCAAAAACATGATGACAGAAGTTTACAGACAATAAATCATGCAAGATAACTATGGACACTAAGAAAGAATAGATCTAAACATGCAAGTACAACCAGTATCAACTTTTCCAACTAAAAATATAACACTAGCAATTGCATTGAACGACAAAAACAGTGTTTTGTGGCAGCACGTATGCCTTCGTCTCAGCTCATGGTCCCAAGGGGAGAGAGATGAGATCAAGGATTTCTTGATGGCCCTTTTGCAGATATTTTCTGTTACCAAACTATCAAATCAACCTAAAGCATGGAAAGCTAATTTAATCATCAAAAACAACCTAAGTAACAAAGCAAGATCTTAACCTATATAACATAAATTATTCTATGAATGCAGGGAAAACACATAAAAGTACACAAAGGAGGTACTACTGTTATTGGGAAATCTAGTGTCCACTCGGAGCTGCTAGTCCCACTAAGATGGGTAGCTATCTTAGAAATAAACAAACTAAAGTTACTTTCGTTTCCCTTTATGAGAAGTAGATGAGAGGGAAGCAAAGAGTACCAACCTCAGTCTTGCACTTGGTTCCTTGCTTGTTTCCTCTCCCTTCTGACAAATCTTTCCCATTCCTTCCTCGCTTACCCAACTTCAAAGAGCACCTGTAAAGTCAAAGTAGCATAACACTATCGAAGTACAGAGATCTACAATCATAAACAATATAGGATCAGATATATATTGACCACACAAATGCATATATTATCAAACATACAAGAATGTGGAGGAAAACATGAATAGCTTTATTAAGAGAAAGAATAGAAGAGAGGATTACAACCCATTGATCTGACCCAATGTCATCCTCCCAGCATGAATTCCCTTCTTCACCTCATGAAAAGCTTAGATCACCCAACACTATGATATTCCACCAAGAAGCCAACAACACTTCCTTACAAAATACAAGATTCTAGCCTCTATATCTATGTGATGAGGGATCCATATATAGATGTTTGCAAGTGGGTGAGTTAGATTCTAGGATTTTGATTAGTGTCCTCTCTCTGATAGTTCTTGGTTCCACTTGGAGATTCATGATCTCTTACTCATCCCTGGGTGAATTCAGAGAGGCAAGTGTCACAGGAGAAGTTTCTGGGAGATTCCATGATCATCCACCTTGCAAACTGTCTCTACCATTTATCTACTCTCGCCCATCACACCCTACAGAAGGGATTTCCAGTATGCATCACACTTTTTTCACTGAGCAGGTGAGATGCATCGCACCCTTAGCACTGAGCAGTCTATATGGTCCAGTTTTGACTAGTTTTGAGTAGTTTTCCATGGAGAACTTCTGGGAGATGATGTAATTAGCTAACCTTGTTCCTTTAGGGTATTAAACAACACTTTTAGGGGCTCGAAATACCTTGGTTTATGGATATATATGATTGGGGTTGCAATGCCCAAACATGTCTATGACAATTGCCCCCTAAAGCATGAGGTCGTGAATCTTTTGATGTCGGGTGAAATGCTTTATCGTGAGGATCCGAGGTTTTTTAAACTAGAAGGCGACCTGTCATAAGATACAATACAATACATTATCCTCATAATACTTTTTCATGATCTAGCTGAGGTGGGAATTCCCATGCTTAGTTTTATAAATTCATTTCATGTACAACTGTCTGTGTAGCAG